>BQNB010031009.1:0-43867 GCA_026074375.1 Tanacetum coccineum
GATTCGTGTGATAAAAAGATGGTTCAATACCATGTAGCACTAAATAACGTGATTTATAACACAGGAATGAAAACACCTTTTGTAGACAACGTGCAAAATTATAATCTAAACAAAGTAAACAAAACAAAGCATACAATGCAATTCATACATATAACACCCTGTGTTTTCAGGTCATCTTACGACGTTATTTATTTCACTATTTACTTTTAGTCTCGTACGCATTTGCTTTTAATTTTAATCGTTAAGTTAAATCGCGTAAGCTAAAAATTTATCATTCAACGCAAACGGCCATCAAACAATTAAAAGTTTACGTCAAGCAAGTGTTAGATAATTATTTGGAGGATAATTATTAACTTTGCACATTTTATTTTTATTGGTTACATAAAGTGTATACGTTTCACGATAAAATACATTTAGGCATTCACAGAACCACCAAAACTTATCTACGCTTCAACAAATACCTATTATTATACCCAATACTCAAAGTTTTATAAAACTTCACCTATGTTAACATTGTAGCTAAATTTTACATAAAGGAACCAAACTAGGACATACACTTTACAAGTTATACTTCTACATTTAACCTTTACATCTTGTAACTTCAAGTAATACTAGAAAATATCAATAAAATATCCAAAGATCAACTAGTTCTCCCCCCTCCTCATTTTTGTGGGATGATTCCCATCTTAGGGAACCAAGAGCACACAAAAATCTCAAAAATGACTTGTACAAACTCTAGCACTTATCACCCCTAGTTCAAAACTAGTAAAATTGACCAAATATCTTCCTTATTTCCCTCCCCATGTTTTCTTAAGTCTTGGTCTTCAATAAGTGAACTTAGACTAGTCTTGTAGTATATATACGTGCATCACTAGAAGATATAACACATACACTCTTTTCCTTAAGTAAAAACTCAAACAACTCTCTCTTTTGTCCTCCCCTAGCCCACGGCTCAATGCAAAAACCCTTACACAATCCATACAATTTTATTTACCAAGTATACAAGTATACTAACATCATATCTAAGGTATTCTAAGGTGTATTGAAAGCTTGGTTTAGCATTTACAAGGGTTTAATCAAGAAAGTTAATATTAGAGTTTCTTGAAAAGATTAGGGTTTTCTAGTCTTGGAATCTTAGGTTATGATTCTAAACTAGGGTTTAGATCTTGTTACTCTTCATCATACTTCATCATAAGGTCATCTAAAAAACCCTACATTCTTTACATTTGTGATTTTATGTGTATATAATGTTTATATAGTGAATCACCATCTAGGAAATATATTAAGATGTTAAATGGATTTTTACACCTTATCATGGTTTAAAATACTTTTTTATATGTTATATTGATGTTAAAAACATGTTGGATAGGAAGTATATACATTATACAAGTGTGGATTAATTTATAAAAGTATATATAAATTACTGGTTTAAAGGTTTATTTATTAAAGTTTATAAATAAACAAAAGCAAGGACATGTTATTCTTTGATAAATGATGGACTAAAGGACTTAAAATATATGAGACTTGTGTTATAAAGTGTTGTAGAATACTTATAGCAAATTAACTAAGTTAAAAACTTATAAAAACAAGTTTTATAAACACTTTAGTCAAATGATCAAAGCCTACTATTTTAATTCGAATTTTAGATCATTGATTTCATGTTTTATTAAAATACTTCATGTCAGGAGGATCGTAAGCATATAATAAACTCAAAAATCCGAGCTATAACGAAGAAGATACGCCATTTACAAGTTTATGATAATAAATACTTTTAATTACTGTTCATTTCAGAAACTTTTTAGAAATTATTTTATTTAGATATAACTTGTAATTACACAGACGTGCTTGAAAGAATCACTAAAAACGGAATTAAAATGAGTAAGATATGACTTTTATGAGATTACGATAACTAAATTTATAAAAATAATTTTATAAATAATCATGAACAGTAAAAACTATTGTTCATCGGAGAGTTAAAAATATTTAAATGTAATACTTTGATACATCTTCTTAATACGGAACCGTGGACATAAAGAACGTACAAAACGGACTTAAAACGGGGAAGATACGCACTATTTTATACTTGTGCACTATTTCCTAACATGAATAGTGTTGGTTCGTTTTTAATAAAAAATTCGCGAAACATTTTAGAATCACTTAAATAATATTTATACATGTTTTAAACTATATAAATATAATTTTACAAAGGCGATTGAACTATTTATACAATTATACGAGTACAAATACATGGTTATTATTTATCAAATGCGATTTAAATATTTTTTCACAAATAGAATTAGATGGTGATGTAGCTATATAAAATTATATATGGTGTTAGATATTCAAAGTCATTAGTACTCATACGGCCTATAATTAATTAGGTTACCTTCGGTCATACGCGAGACATATACACTCATTTGATATCCATTTACCGTCCATTCACTTGATGTGAGTTTATAGCCCTACATTTTAGTTGTTTTACATATACTTTACAACTTTTGGGGTGAGAGCATGCTTGTTACCAACTTCATTTACACGATTGGTTTGAATTTATTACATGTGCATTTATAATTCATTTTACAAACGGGTCTACATACTCAATTACTTATTTTGGGACGAAATATATTGCTTGTTTCGCTTTATTTTTGAAAACAAGGACATTACTTTACCTTTACCCAAATGATTACGGATTAGCTTAAGCGGATTGAACTGTTAACTACTCGAAGGGTAAGCGCGAATGTTATAAAATAGATCTATTCGGGTGTGACAGCCCTATTCGGGTGATTAGCTATCACTGGACAAACGAACCTTATAGCATGTCGGAGTAAAGAACGACATATACATGAACATGAACATTTACGGTGCCTTGAATAAAGTGGTATACATATAAGTCTACGCAGCAGTTTCATGAACTTAGAGTAATTGTAATCATTGTTTTATACGCACATGAATAATTACGTTGCCTTAAATAAAGTGGCAATACATACTTGAACAATGGTGGTCCAACTATACTTAACCTTTTGTGACCATTTAGGGATTGAAATGGTCATGCATACTTTACAACTCTTTTATTTCCAACATTCATACATACATTTTGGTGAACATATAAGGATTGGAACGGTCATGCATACTTTACAAAACTTTGCTTCAACATTTATACTTACAAAAACATATGAACTCACCAACTTTATGTTGACACTTTTAAGCATGTTTTTCTCATGTGAACAAGCTACTTGACATACTTAATGTGCATTGGATTCTAAACAATACAAGATTACTTTTCAAATGACACATTTAGAGGTCGTTCACTCATGACTTGAGCAATGGTAGTATGAAGTAACGCTCCCGGAAACTTTTCAGCTGCGACCCTATTTTTGGGGGTGTTACAAATTGGTAATCAGAGCCCATGTTATAGATGACTAGGTTGCATATCTTACCTAGACTATAACCATTTTCAACGATCACATTTTTAAAAGATTTTTACTCGACATACATACACTGTTTGTTGCATCAGTTGGTCAACCTAGATGCTTACATGATTCATATACGTGTTCATATTATAGTACATATATTACTATGAGGGTCTTACATATATATATATATATACATAGATGTGTTTACATTCTTTCACACATACTCTACAATTATTTATATAAGGGTTATTTATATAAATACTAGAACATTTCTTTAGGCAAGGTAGTACTATAAGCACGTAGGTCCTAAACACCATCAAACATTACTTTACCTTACACGATACTATCATTCATTTATGCCATGAGTGCATATTTATATTTACCATACATCATCTCACAACACTCTATTTTCGAAGCACGACGAGGATAACTAAACTAATCTTATCTTATTACTTTTTTTGACTTTGAAGAACAATGACAACCGTTAATCATTGGATGAGTGTTGAGGAAATTGAGCAGGTTGTACCCCAGTGAGTGGCTAATGCTATCGAGGCTATTGCTATTTATGAGGCAAAAACCAACATGGCCTGTAAGTCAATGAGCCAGACCAAACGATAAGAAGACAATGTAGTAGAGAATGCTAGCAACAAGAGAAAATGGGAAGGTAACCACAATGGAAGCTCGAGCCAACAAAACAAAGGGCATAAGGTGCCTAGAGCACACACTACTAGGACAATCAACAAAAAGGCATATGTTGGATCTCTACCTCTGTGCAACCGGTGCAAATTTCACCATAATGGACCGTGCACTATAAAGTGCAGAAATTGCAAGAAGGTTGGCCACATAACCCGAAATTACAGAACACCTGCTGCTGCTAGGAATCAACGAACTCTCATATGTTATGAGTGTGGAAGTTTGGGACACTACAAAAGTAAATGTCTAATAGTGAAGTTTCAGAACCGTGTAGACATGTACTGGAAAGGAAAAGCTCGTGGAGACTCTATCGCCATGGCGTCTAACATCAACATCTAATAAGAGACCTATTACCCATTGAAACTTAAGTTGGAACTATCGTAGACTCTATGTCCTTTAAGAATCTCATTGTACTTCATCTTAAACTTTTGTTGTACTGGAAAATTCCAAATTATCTATCAAATCTATGTATTGTGAAATTTCTGCCAATCTACTCTAATTCTCTAATTATTCATGTAAGCCATTCTAAAATCATAACACTATTTTGACAAAAATTAGCATAGCATTATTAGTCCTCAAATATACATAGCTTGATCACCTATGTATAATTTAGGAAGGACCATGTCATGCTGAGAGTAGTCACCTTAAAACTTCTTGTCAAGAAACAACTTTCTATTTATATCAGGTTTTGTGTGCGTATTCATAAAACATATTTATCACGAGGAACCAAACTAATAATCATAATAACTAAGTAAACTCTTATACCACCTTATTATATAAAGTCGACATCATTTTATACAAAATCCTATGTCCAAAAGTCAAGACGCATCCCTAGTCACCCTTGGACGATCCACTAACAAGTTCAACTCACCAGTCCAGAAATAGTTCAATAGACAACCGAGAAGATCGTTCAAATCAAACAAAGGATTCAAGACGCTCATGATCGACAAAAGAGTTACGCCGATTTAAAACGTAAGCCGATGGAATTTCTAGTTAGAGATAGAGTTATGCTTAAGGTTTCGCCTTGGAAATGGGTTGTACGTTTTGGCAAACGGGGGAAGTTGAACCCCAAGTATGTTGGACCTTTCAAGGTGTTGGAAAAAGGTTGGATCCGTTTCTTACAAGCTTGAGCTCCCTCAAGAGCTGAGCAGGGTTCACAATACATTTCATGTATCCAACTTGAAGAAGTGTTATTCCGACGAACCATTAGCCGTTCCGTTAGATGAACTCCATATTGATGACAAGCTTCATTTTATAGAGGAACCCGTAGAAATCATGGATCGAGAAGTCAAACGGTTGAAGCATAGCCGTATCTCAATTATCAAGGTTCGATGGAACTCTAGGAGAGGTCCTGAGTTTACATGGGAACGTGAGGATCAATTTCGGAAGAAATATCCACATATCTTCACAAAAACCGCACCGTCATCGAGTGCCGCGTCTTAAGCCTTGAGGACAAGGCTCATTTAACGGGGGAAGACTATAACACCCATGTTTTCAGGTCATCTTACGACGTCATTTATTTCACTATTTATTTTTAGTCTCGTACACGTTTGCTTTTAATTTTAATCGTTAAGTTAAATCGCGTAAAGTAAAAATTTATCATTAAACGCAAACGAGCATCAAACAATTAAAGTTTACGTTAAGCAAGTGTTAGATAATTATTTGAAGGATAATTATTAACTTTGCACATTTTATTTTTATTGGTTACGTAAAGTATTTACGTTTCGCGATAAAATACATTTAGGCATTCACGGAACCACCAAAACTTATTTATGCTTCAACAAATACCCATTATTATACCCAATACCCAAAGTTTTTATAAAACTTCACCTATGTTTACCATATTGGCCCATGTT
The DNA here is from genome assembly GCA_026074375.1 of Tanacetum coccineum. NCBI lineage: Eukaryota > Viridiplantae > Streptophyta > Magnoliopsida > Asterales > Asteraceae > Tanacetum > Tanacetum coccineum. The sequence goes on from BQNB010031009.1 coordinate 5,963, forward strand.
AAAATTGTAGCCGAATTTTACATAATGAAATCAAACTAGGACATACATTTTACAAGTTATACTTCTACATTGGGATTAGTTCTAGTGAAAACCTACGCTAAACTAAAAAATGTAGGACACATCGTGACACGTGTCATGGGAATCAAGGGTGGTTTAGGTATTTTATTTTCAATAATAAATCTGGAAATTTGTACATTTTTATGATTTTCAACCATATTTGCATCCCCTCAACAAATGTGCATAATCTTTAAATCGTAAATATAAAATATAAATTTGCATCATCTTTTAATTTATAAAGAACCAAAAATAATGTAATGCATCTCCATATTTAGTTAGAACTCGTTTTTTAATAATGTAATGCATCGTCATATCATCATCAAACGAAAAACACTATCGGCTTCGTCTTCGAATGTTGCATCGTAATCTTGGTGCATCATCATCATCGCATCATCATGGTTGCATCATCAGCAACAGCTAGGGACGGATCTATTTGTTAAATATGGGAGGCAAGTGCCCCCCATGGCTCGTCGAAAAAGTCGAAAATTTAGTGTAATTTTGACCTTTTTTCGAAAGTGCCCCCCACTCGAGATTCAAACTTGGTAGCTTGGGTTTTGATTCTAAACTAGGGTTTAGAACTTGTTACTCTTCATCATACATCATCTTAAGGTCATCTAAAAACCCTACACTCTTTACATTTGTAATATTATGTGTATATAATGTCTATGTAGTAAATCACTATTTAGGAAATATATTAAGATGTAAAATAGATTTTTTACACTTGATCATGGTTTGAATCACCTTTTCATATGTCATATTAATGATGAAAACATGTTGGAATGCAGTATACTAAATTAGTAACGTGTGGAATAATTTATTTAAGAATAAAAAACATTAATGTTTTTAAAAGATATTCAATTATTAAAGTTATAAATAAATAAATGTAAAGACTTGTTAATCTTGGATAAATGATAGACTAGAGGACTTAAAGTATACGGGACTTGTAGTATAAAGTGTTGTAGAGGACTTGTAACAAATTTACTAAACTAAAAATTTATAAAAACAATTTTTATAAACATTTTAACTAAATGATCAAAAGTTTTTGTTTTAAATTTGATAATAAGATATTTATTTTATCTTTTAATGAAATACTACATGTATGAGGATCGTAAGCATATAAAGAACTCGAAAAACAGAGCTATAACGAAGAAATTATGCTTTAATTCAGTTTACAAATTATATATATAAAAAGTGATTTTATAAAAGTAATTTTATACAAATAAGTTATTGTTCATTTCAAAAACCTTTTGGAAAATATCTTACTTAGATAGAGCTTTTAATTACGAAGGCTTGCTCGAAAGAATCACTAAAATCGGAGTTAAAACGAATAAGATATGATTTTTACGAGATTACAATAATTAAATTTATAAAAATAATTTTATAAAGTGCATGAACAGTAAAAATCTCTGTTCATCAGAGAGATTATAAATAAATAAAATGTAAATTTTGAAATAATCTATTATTAATACGAAAGCGTGAACATAAAAAACGGACTTAAAACGAGAAAGTTACGACATTTTCACTAAGGTAATATTTATAAACATTCTAACTTTATAAATATTATTTCTCAATTACAATTAGATGGTGATGTAGCTATATAGAATTATATATCGTATTAGTTATTCAAAGTAACTAGTACTCATACGACCTATAATTAATTAGGTTGCATTCGGACATTTACGTGACACATTTTCATTTTGTGATTTACATTGTTGCTCATTCACTCAAGGTGAGTTCATAGCCCAACGTTTACATTTTAGAATATTTACACTTTTTGGGGTGAGAAACATTCATTGTTTTTAAATTTGGACACAAGTGGAAATTTTACCATTAGGATTACGTTTTTGCTAGTTAAGGGATAACCCTCCGAGCCAACAATCATAAACTGTCAATTGATGTGTAAGCGCGAATGTTATAAATAGATCTATTTGGGATTGACATCCCCGTTCGGGTGAGTAGCACTCACTGTGCCGGTTTGCCGGACAACGGACATATACCATGTCGGATTTGGGATGTTGCGGGTTAAAACATCGTCAAGGGCAATGTAGGCAATTTATATTGGGATTGACATCCCCGTTCGGGTGAGTTGCACTCACTGTGCCGGTTTGCCGGACAACGGACATATACCATGTCAGATTTGGGATGTTGCGGGTTAAAACATCGTCAAGGGCAATGTAGGCAATTTATATTGCAATTCACACTTGTCGAGCTTCAGTGTCATGAGCTTAGGGAATCGTAATTATTACATTTTTGTGATGTTTGCATCATGTTGCATTAATCAAAATATAACCCTTTAGGGGAAATCTTGTGTTCCTCTACAATATAACATATTTCAAACCTAGAATTTCACCAACATGTATGTTAACGTTTTAAAGCATTTTTTCCCTTAGGAGGGTCAATGAGGTACAAGACAAGGGATACATTGTGGTTAATTTTGAATCAAGTGGCATTAAAGATTTGGTCGCATTACATTTTGGGAAAATAATTGTTATGTGCTAGAATCTTTACCTTTTGAACAATGAACAAGTGAAGCTACGGGCTTTTGTGATAAATAATTTGTTTAAATCCAATGTATTAGTTTTATTACTCTTTTAAGGTCGTTCTCATATATATCTTGTGCTATTGATCTATAAAGCAACGCTCCCATGACCCATATTCCGCTGCGACCCGATTTGGGGGTGTTACAGATTGGTATGAGAGCCAGGTTATAGAGAACCAGGTCAAATGTTTTTTACTTGGACTATAACCATTTTCAAACATTGCATTCATACGAAAGGGTTTTCACAGGACATACACTCACTAGTTGTTGCATTAGTTGGTTAGACTAGATGCATTCGTGATTGATATATGTGTTTATAATATATATTATGTATATTATTATAAGAGTCTTATATTAATACTTATATAAGCTACTTTTTATTGTCACGGATTTTGTCATGTCGGATTCAGAGCATTCAACGGTCACCTACACATCGATATCCAGTGACTACGAGGAGCCAATAGACGTAGGCTCTCCTAGAGTGGTGGTCTACGGATATGAACGTACTACCGAATGCACCCACCACTCCTGACTATGTGCTGAACCAAATCACCTACCATCTCCAGATTATGTGCGCAACCGGTACCTCCACCTTCAACCATGTTCAAATGTCCCATATGTTTACGGAGCCTGCATACCTAGAGTTTATGCCACCTAAGGAGATGTGTTTTCCAGCTGAAGGAGACAGCCACTGCCTGATGGTATCTCAACACCACACTTTGGCTGATTTACCGGGTTCTATTTTCTGAGTCTTATCCCGAAGGATGATCCGGAGGAGGAGAATAATGAGGATCCAAAATGAGGATCCAACTGATTATCTTCTCTAACATAGATGATGAAGAGGAGGAGGCTCCACTGAAGAACGATGCTGATGACGACGAGAAGGACGAGGACGAGGAGGAGGAGGAACGCCTAGCTCTAGACGACTTTGTCCTACCATCCCAGACTAGTACCTATGGGGCACGGATCACCGTCCAACCACAACCTCCTATGGCAGCATCTACTAAGGCACTGATTGTTGTAGTTGCCGCCACATTACCATTACCATCACCTCCACCATCACCACTTATATCATACTCATCACCACTTCCTCAAATACCCTCACCACCATTTCTTGTACCATTACCACCTACTACTAGCCCTACTTACACTGAGGTACCTTTGGGCTACAAGGCAGTCGGGATTCGGTTGAGGACTGCATCACCACCACCATTACCTTTATCCTCACCACTACCATTACCATCACTTATTATACTTTCATGCAACCAGGCAATCTATGGTCATTATAGAGAGCTGCTGCTGGCACCCATCCACTTACAGTTTAGCACCATCATTGAGGACAGCCAAACCTATCAGGGACCATAACTTTCACAGATAACCATTACCTACACAACACCCACCTTTGCATCTACCCTCTAGTGACTATAGATGTGGATGTTTTCGAGGTACATTACCACCTCAGATAAGAGGTTTATGCATTGCTACCGACTACCTCTTGCTACCCTACCCACGGTCCTAAGAAATGAGATCAGGGAGAGCACAACTGCCACCTACATAGGAGGCTTTAGAGCAGATTATGGTTTTGTTGGCACTCTGTCCTAGGATGCCCGAGATTAAGACGTGTCACCATAAAGGGTAAATAGGTAACGGGAAATACGACGCTGGATGTGGATCCAGATGAGATTGCAGAGGAAATACCAGCGACTGATATGGCAGAGTTGTGTCAGAGGATGACAGATTTTGTCACTACTGTTAGGCATGATACTTATGAGATCTATGTACGACTTGACGATGCACAGGATGATAGATCATTGATGAGCTTTCAGCTCAACTTGCTAAACATAGAAGATAGTCCGCTCCCATTGCTCGCGCGGCTTAGACATATGGAGATGATTCCAAATTTTTCTCGTTAGGCTGTGGGCACAGTCTAGGATGCCATGATATGACACGTACTAAGGTAGGGCACTACGGACTAGTCTACGTTTTTTAGCACAACCGACAAAGATAGAGAGAATATGCGGGCTGCAGATCGCAGACGACAGGCACAACTTGTAGAGGCACTGACCCTGCTGAGAACATTGCAGACTTAGATGGTAGCACTACAGAGTCAGCAGATACATGCTAGAGATCCAGCACATCCTGATGCACCGAAGGAGGCCAGTAGTAGTTCATAGATCTGGTTATGTCTTAGCTATTTTTTATAGCCTACTAAATATTACGGGTAACTCCCGACTAGTAGGGCTCTAGGTTTTATTTTCATCTTGTAACCTAATGGTAGTGATCATTTTATAACCAAACTGGTCATGTATGTTTTCCAGATTATATATGAAACGGATGTATTATGTCATGTCAATGTGATCTCAAATTTTGCTATATAGCCTCGTCCTTGTGTAGTGACTCATTTTATATTTATCTTGTCAAATCTCACTCACTTTGATGTTTGCATAATTTCACTTGTGTGATGTCACTTTTCTTACTATTATTTATTGAGTATATGTCAATGTCACTGTATATGATTGTATGAAATCTAACGGGTATTATATTTTCTTGTAATTTGAAAAAAAAATGCCTCTAAGGAAAGCACCCAGAACCAGAACCACCCCTGCCACTGCCACTACCACTACCACCGCCACCACTCCAATGACTGATGCTGCTATCAGGGCATTCATATCCCGAGGCGTGGCTGATGCTTTAGCTGAGCATGAAATTCAAAGAAACAATAACCTCAATGGCGATGGAAGCCAAGGTTCTGGATGTGGTATTACAAGACTTGTGCGCCCTACTCGTGAGTGCACTTACACTGACTTTCTCAAATTTCAACCCATGAACTTCAAGGGTACTGAAGGAGTTGTTGGTTTAACTCAATGGTTTAAAAGAATAGAGACTGTCTTCAATATCAATAATTGTGCAGTCAAAAACCAAGTTAAGTTTGCTACTTGCACCCTTCATGGTGTTGCCTTAACATGGAGGAAATCCCATGTCAAGACAGTTGGTCATGATGCCGCTTACGGCGTGCCTTGGAACACACTTATGAAAATGATAACTGCTAAGTATTGCCCTCAAAATAAGATCAAGAAATTGGAGATGGAGATCTGGAAGTTGAAGGTAAAGGGTACTAACTTGGCAAGTTATACCCAACGCTTTCAGGAACTAGCATTGATGTGCGGGAGAATGTTTCCTGAAGAGTCTGATAAGATTGAAAACTATGTCAGTGGTCTTCCCGACATGATACATGGGAGTGTAATGGCGTCTAAGCCGAAGACAATGCAAGATGCAGTTGAGTTTGCAAATGAGCTTATGGATAAGAAGATCCGCACTTTTGCTGAACGTCAGGTTGAGAATAAAAGGAAGTTTGAGGACACTTCAAGGAACAATCAGAACCAACAACAACAAAACAAGAGGCAGAACACTGGCAGGGCTTACACTGCTGGGTCTGGTGAGAAGAAACCTTACGGAGGATCTAAACCTCTGTGCTTCAAATGCAACTATCACTATGATGGATAGTGTGCTCCCAAATTCCACAAGTACAACAGAGTTGGCCATCTGGCCCGTGACTGTAGGAGTCTTATAAATGCCAATACTGCTAACAACCAAAGAGGCACTGGCGCAGGTCAAAAAGCTACTTGCTTTGAGTGCGGAGCCCAGTGACATTTCAAGAGGGAGTGTCCAAAACTAAAGAACAACAACCGAGGCAACCCAACTGGAAATGGCAATGCTCCAGTAAAAGTGTATGCGGTGAGCAATGCAGGGACAAACCTGGACTCCAACATCGTTACGGGTACGTTCCTTCTAAACAACTGCTATGCTTATATCCTATTTGACACTGGTGACGATAGGTGTTTTGTGTCTACTGCATTTAGCTCCCAAATTGATATCACTTCAACAGAAGATCACATGACCAATTACATTAGACCAATATAACGATGTTAACTGGTTGAACGGAAAATATTTGGTATAAACACTCTTATTCGGTGTTGTTCATTAAACAACTTAAATTATCCATTCAAAATTCAACTTAATTCCCGAAAGAAGTTGGTAAGTTTTGACGTTATAATTGGTATGAATTGGTTGGCAAAGTACCATGCTGTCATTGTTTGTGTCGAGAAGATCGTTCCCGTATTCCTTCCCTGGGGAAATTAAACCCTTAATTGTCTGTGTGACTGGAAGCAACCGGGAAACGAACTCATATATGAACATACCATCAAATCACTCAAAACACAGAAGTACATGCAAAAAGGATGTCACAACTTTTTGCCACATGGTTACTACTAAAAAACTAAAGACAAGTCAGCGAAAACGACATATGAGGACCAGTGCCAATCGTTTCGACAGATTTTCCTAAAATTATTTCTCGAAGGACTTGCGAAGGATACACCCTCCAACTTGACCAAGTGAATATCAAATTGAGTTGATACCTAGTATTGCTCTGTACACGGGCAACCTTATCGATTGGCCTAAGCGTCCGAAATGAAAAGTAATTGACGGACCCAGAAAAAGTGAGCAATATCCGTCAAAGCTTATAAAAGGCCCAGTACCTCGACCTTGGTGAGCTGCAGGACTTGTTTGTCAAGAAGAAGAGGAGGATCATGTGCATCGACTACCCCAAGGAAAGGGAGAAATAAGAAGGGGGGGAGGGTTGAGTAAGGGGAATACCGAGAACTTAACAAGCTAACGATGAAGAATCATTATCCACTCCCAAGGATTGGCGATTTATTTGACCAGCTTCAAGGATCGAGTGTCTACTCGAAGATCGATTTGAGATCGGGCTATCATCAGTTACGAGTTCGTGAAGAAGACATTCCGAAGACCGCTTTCAGAACTCGTTATGGTCATTATGAATTTCAAGTTATGCCATATGGTTTGACGAACGCACTGGCGGTATTTATGAATCTCATGAATCGGGTGTGCAAGCCATATTTGGATAAGTGTGTGATTGTCTTTGTTGACTGATCCTTATCTATTCAAGGAACAAGAAGGAACATGAAAGACATCTTAAGGAAATTCTGGAATTGCTTAAGAAAGAGGCGTTGTATGGTAGATTCTCTAAATGTGAATTTTGGATTCCCAAGGTACAATTTCTCGGACACATGATTGATATTCAAGGCATTCACATGGATCCCGCCAAGATCGAATCCATAAAAGATTGGGCATCTCCTAAAACACCAACGGAGATTCATCAATTTTTAGGTCTTGTTGGGTATTACCGAAGATTCATCGAAGGTTTTTTGAAGATCGCCAAGTCAATGACCAAGATTACTCATGAAGGAGTTAAGTTTTATTGGGGTGACAAAGAGGAAGCCGCCTTCCAGTTAATAAAGCAGAAGGTGTGCAGTGCGCCAATTCTGGCTCTACCTGAAGGAAGCGAGGATTTTGTGGTTTATTATGATGCTTATTCCGCATATGGATTGGGTGTAGCGAAGTTAATGCAAAGAGAGAAATAATTAATTATTGTATCACGCCAATTTGAAAATTCATGAGAAAACTATACCGACTCATTAATTTGGAACTTGGATTGCGTGATGTATGCACTAAAAATTTAGAGACACTATTTATATGGAACCAAGTGTACGGTGTTCACTGATTACAAGAGTTTACAACACATTCTTAATCAGGAGGAGTTGAACATGAGGCAACGTCGTTGGTTAAAGTTGCTCAGTGATTACGATTGTGAGATTCGTTATCACCAGGGGAAAGCAAATGTTGTTGCGTTGATGCATTAGTTGAAGAAAGAGCAGACCAAACCAATAAGAGGTTTCGACCTTATTATGGAACTAGTGTGCTTGGATCTTCCAAAAACAATCTTAGAATGCTCAGACTGAAGCACATAAACCAGAGAATCTCAAACACGAAGATGTAGGAGGTATGATCAAGAAGGATATACTAAAGGAAAAGTTGGAACCCCCGTCGGATGTGAAACTAAGCAGTAAAATGTCAGGATTTGTGTTTGCATGTTATTGGTGATTAAGAGACGGGAATAGCACTGAGTCCCACAAATCAAAATACTCTATCCATCCGGGTTCTGACAAGATGTATCAGGACATAAAGAAGCTATATTGGTGGCCCAATATGAAGTCTGACATCGCCACCTATGTTATGAGGCAAATTGTTTGACATTGCAAAGAGTCCAAATGCGGAACACCAAAGGACATCAGTTGTTTGGTGCAAAACCCTAGATATCCTCAATGAAATGGTATAGATAATCACTATTAATTTCTCACTAAGCATCCTAAGTCATCACAAAGGTAATACGACCATTATTTGGGTCGAATTGTATTGACCGATTTACTAAATCAGCAATCATTCGTACCAATGAGGAAAGTGAATCCCATGGAAAATTCACAAGAATGTACCTAAACGAGGGTCGCGAAGGCATGGAATGACCTGTCTTAAATCATTTGGATCGCTACCCTAGTTTTCTCATTAAATTTTTTAGAGGCCACTTCAAAGGCATTGGGTACGAATTTGTGATATGAGTACATGCTTATCATCCGCAAAATGGACGCCAAAGCCATACGACACTATCCAAACTCTCAAGAATATGCTACGTGCTTGCGTGATCGACTTTGGAAATGGTTGGGTTAAACATTTGTCATTGGTCAAGTTTTCATATAACAATAGTTATCTCGCTAGTATCAAGGCTGCACCATTTGAGGTGCTTTACGGCCAAAAGTGTCGCTCTCCTGTTTGTTGGGCGAAGGTTGGAGAAGTTCAACTCACCGGTCCAGAAATAGTTCAAGAGACTACCAAGAAGGTCATTCAGATCAAAGCAAAGAATTTAAGCCGCTCGTGATCGACAAAAGAGTTACGCCGATTTAAAGCGTAAGCCGGTGGAATTTCAAGTTTGGAGAAAGAGTATGCATAAGGATTCCCGCACTTAGAATGAGTAGTACAGTCTTGGCAAACGGGGGAAGCAAAACCCCAGAATGATGTTTGTCCTTACAAGGAGTTGGCTAAGTGGAAGGAGCCATTTCTTACAAGCTTGAGCTTTCTCAAGATCAACAGGGTTCACAATTGTTACATAGAATCCGAATAACTTAAAAAAGTTTTATGCCCGAAACGAACCATAAGTTGTTTCCATTGTATTAATATTATATTGATGACAAGCTTCATTTTATTAAGGAACAAGTGGAGATCATGGATCGTGAAGTTAAATGATTAAAGCAAAGCCGTATTCTAATCATTAAGGTTCGATGAAACTCTAGGAGAGGTCCCGAGTTCACATGGGAACGTGAAGATCAATTTCAAAAGAAGTATCCACACCTCTTCACAAAGACCGCACCGTCGTCAGTGCCGCGTCTATAAGCCTTGAGGAAAAGGCACATTTAACGGGAAGACTATAACACCACTCCGTGTTTTTAGGTAATTTTATATGATGTCCATTTATTTCACTATTTAATTTCATGTCCTCTTACAAACGTTTGCTTTAATTTTAATCATAATAGTTAAATATCTCGTAAAACTAAAATTATCAATCAACGTAAACGGAATCAAACAGATAAGAAGTTTTATGTCAAGCAGTTTAGATAATTATTTAGATGCTAATTAATTAACATTGTCACTTTTATTTTATTGGTTAACGTAAAGATTTACCGTTTCGCGATAAAAAAACATCATGCATTCACGGAACCACCAAAACTTATCTACGCTTCAACAAATACCCATTATTATACCCAATACCCAATACCCAAAGTTTTATAAAATTTCATCTATGTTTATCATGTTAGCTGAATTATGCATATAAGAACCAAAACAGAACATACACATTTCAAGTATACTCTTTATACTTAACCTATACATCTTAAGACTTTAAGTATCACTAGAATTATTGCACAAAATATCAAAGATTTTCCTAGCCCTTTCCCTCCCCTAATTTTAGGACATAAACTAGACAAAAGGGAACATAGAGCACACAATTAAACCAACAAAGGACTTGTACAACCTAGTATACATATTACCTACTACCATGACTAGTAAACTTGACCAAGACTCTCCCTAATTCCCTCCTTGTTATCTAGCCGCCCCCCCCCCCCCCCCTTATTTCACTTAGTCTTGACTTTCCTAATAGTATTATTGACTATATCTTGATATAAATACATGCTAACTAGTAAAGATATTCACTCACATCCTATACCTTAAGCAAACCGAACACAAAACTCTCTTCTATGGTGCTCACCCTACCCACAAGCTCCACATACAAACACAAACAAACATCCATACAATTTTTCCTAGCAAGCATTCAAGTGTTATAACATCATATCTAAGATATTCTAAGGTGTATTGAAGGCTTGGTTTAGCATTTACAAGGGTTTTAAGATTATGGTTTCTGGAAAGTGAAGGGTATTCAAGTCTTGGAAGCTTGGGATTTGATTCTAAACTAGGGTTTAGAACTTATTACTCTTCATCATACATCATCTTAAGGTCATCTAAAAACTCTACACTCTTTACATTTGTGATATTATGTGTATATAATGTCTATGTAGTAAATCATCATTTAGGAAATATATTAAGATGTGAAATGGATTTTTACACTTAATCATGGTTTGAAATACTTTTTCATATGTTATATTAAAGTATTAAATAACAAGTGGAATGGAAGTATATACAATTGATATAAGTGTGGATTAATTTAAAAAAGAATATATACATGTAATGGATTAAAAAGTTTATTTATTGAAGTTATAAATAAATAAATGTAAAGACTTGTTATTCTTAGATAAATGATAGACTAGAGGACTTAAAATATATGAGACTTGTAGTATAAAGTGTTGTAGAGGACTTGTAACAAATTTACTAAACTAAAAACTTATTAAAACAATTTTAAAAAACATTTTAACTAAATGATCAAAAGTTTCTATTTTAAATTCAAAAATAAACTGTTTATTTTATACTTTATTAAAATACTACATGTTATGAGGATCGTAAGCATATAAAGAACTTGAAAAACCGAGCTATAACGAAGAAGTTATGCTATTTGCAAGTTTACGATAATTATATATATAAAAAGTGATTTTTTAAAAGTGAATTCATAAAAATAAGCTACTGTTCATTTCAAAAACATTTTGAAAAATATCTTACTTAGATAGAGCTTTTAATTATGAAGGCGTGCTCGAAAGAATCACTAAAATCGAAGTTAAAACGAATAAGATATGACTTTTACGAGATTACGATAATTAAATTTATAAAAATAATTTTATAAAGTGCATGAACAGTGAAAAACACTGTTCATCATAAAGTTAAAAATAGTAACATGTAATATTTTGATATATCTTTTTAATGCGAAAGCGTGGACATAAAGAACGTACAAAACGGACTTAAAACGAGAAAGTTACGACATTTTTACTAAGGTAATATTTATAAACATTCTAACTTTATAAATATTATTTCTCAATTACAAGTAGATGGTGATGTAATTATATAGAATTATATATGGTATTAGTTATTCAAAGTAATTATTACTCATACGACCTATAAATTATTAGATGCATTCTTTCTGGTTAACATTTACGTGACGCAAATTATATTTATGTTGAATTAACATTGTTGCTCATATCACGGTCAGGTGAGTTCATAGCCCCAACCACCCACGTTTAACATTTAATAATGATTTAAAAGTTTTGGTGAGAAGACATGCATGTTTTACAATTGGACGACAAAAGTGGACATTTTACAATATTAATACGTGATTCAAAGTAATGCGTAAAACTCTCCGAGCCCACACTCAGACCATCAATATATGTGTAAGCACGAATGTTATAAATAGATATATTTGGATTGACATCCCCGTTCGGCTGAGTATCATCTCACGTGCTCGTTTGCCAGACAACAACTGGATCAATACCAAGTCGAATTTGGGATGTTGGCGGGTTTAGAATATCGTCAATGGCAATGTAGGAAATTTATATTGGTGCAATTTACCATGTACGAGCTTCAGTGTCACGAGCTTAGGGAAACGTAATTATATTTTTGTGAGATTTTTCCAATCTGTTGTATTATCATACACTTGGGAAATCTTGTGGTCCTACATTATACATTTTACAAACCTTAGAATTCACCAACATTATTGTTGACGTTTTAAAGCATGTTTTCTCAGGAGGTCAATGAGGTACAAGACAAGGGATACATTGGTGGTTATATTAAAGGAAGTACATGTGGCAATAAAGTATTGGTCGCAATACAATTTGGGGAAAAAATTTGTTATTAATGTTCTAGGAGTCTTTACCTTTGAACCAGATTAAAAATTGAAGCTAACAGGCTTTTGTTAACAAACACTAGTTTACATCATATGTATCAGTTTTACGACTCTTTTTAAGTTGACCCTATTCCCACTAGGTCCAGCCAATCTTTCCTTTCTAAACCAAACACTCCTTAGAATATTTGTTCTTCAACACCATGCCTTCCCTAAAACTCCTCTATATAAACAACATTATTCTTTATCTCAATCGCCACTTCTCTTATACACCATTCACTTCCCCTCAAAGTCTCAATGTAATCCTCTAGCAAAGCCCCTCGTGATTACTCACGAAAACACAAAAAGGCCATTCTTGAACCTTGGAGACAAAGCCACTATCTTCCACCATCACCACCTTCTCCTCTACCAAATAGTACTCCACCTACATCTCATATAACAACAAACTCTTTATCATCTCCCTCACCTCCTCAAAACCCAACTCAAAACCAAATAGCACATGAACTTCATCACTTGTCTAATCTTCTCGAAATTAATCTACAACAAGCTATTAAAGCAACCAACCCATCACCTCCTTCTTCACCATGTATCCCTCCACCTACCTTAGATCAAGTAAACTTTCACTCGGGGTTATGTCATTGTTGCTTGCTAACCCGAGATTTATTTGATATATTGAGAGATGATCTTAACCGTATCAAATCTATCATCATTGGTCCCTTTACTTTATTCCCATCCTCTATAACCACTTCTTCACCATAATTGATTCCTTTGGAAAATTAACCTACCTAAATAATCGAACGACCACCTTTTGATTATGGCATCTACTATAATTCAAGATCTAACTAGTTTATGCTTTATGTCTTAATTTATGTTTACTTTGTCTTGTAATGATCATACTACTATGGTATTGATCTACTATGTGTTGAATAAAATTTATTTATGGTATTACTATGGCGTTAAGTTATATGCGATATTTGTCTTGCACTTGTACTTCTAACTTTGTTTTGTAGCAAACAAATTTCGTAAGATTGATCCCTTTGTGCCCCGAACAAGGGGGAGCATACATCAAGGGGGAGTCTTGATATCGTCGATTTCTTTCTTCCTACAACAACTTGATGATCATCCTTTTTGAATTCGACAAAAAGGGGGAGAAATGGAACAAAACTCATTTAAAAATTTGACATCTTTAATTTTATTTAAAATGAGTTTATATTTTGTCATCATTAAAAAGGGGGAGATTGTTAATACAAATAATGTCTAAAAACGTTATTTATATTTTCGACCTCTCAACATTTTGATAATAACAAAATATAAAAACGTTTACAATAAAATTAAACGTTTACAAATTATTAATCGTAAAATTCCATTTCTAAGATTAGTGATCACTTAAGGTATGAACAAACAAATCATTAAGCATGATTAGTGATCAAGAAGATATTTTTCTCTCATCCATTACATTTTTACAAAAGATTTTCACAAACTTAATTATACAAAATATTTTCTAATTAAAAGAAAAGTTTTATTAAAAACTTAAAATTTGAAATTTAAACTTTTCCCCCAAAATGAAAGCTTCTGCACCAGATACAACCTTCCTCACAAAAAGACAAAAAAGGGAGCGGAGTTTAGGTGGCGGCCCCCTTAAATATATGGGACCGCCGGGACCGCCACCAATTACCGTTAATTTTCCCTGTCTATAAATACTGGTCCACCCCTTGCTGAAAATCATTCCTCTTTGCATGTAATTTTTCAGTCTCAACTTTCTCTCTCTAAAACTTCTTTCTCTCACTAAAACTCTTGATCACTAACATACTTAGATCTTGTTTCAAGTGATCTTATCTTATCTTCTTCATCTCATCTTTCCTCTCTATCAAGTGCAAGAGAATAACACTCGTATTCGCCAAGAAATAAAGTGTTCATTAGTGATCTCTCCTCTCTTCATCTAAGTTACAAATCTCTATTGTAATTATCTTGTGTATTTGTATGATTCGGATATTGTGTAGATCCGATAATGTAGATCTTGTGAGTGTGTATATCTTGTGAAGTGGTAGATTGGTTCTAGCTAAGATTAGGACTCGACATTTAGCTTAGTGTCGGAAAATAACGTAAGCGACGTGTAAACGGTTTTCTCTGCCTAAATGGAGCTTGTTGACATAGTGAAATCTCGAGTCAGATACTCGAGGAGTGGAGTAGGGCGAAGAGGTGCTTCGTAGCCGAACCACTATAAAATCTTGGTGTCTTGGTTTGGTTGTTTCTTTCCTTATCTCTTTACATTATTATTGTTGTTATCTAGTTCTAGTTTAGATAGTTATTGCTTGTTCATATTGTGAATTGGTTAAAGATATGACTCGAATCTAAACATTTTTGAAAGTAAACTTTTAAAACGTGTAAACTATTCAACCTCCCCCCCCCCTTCTAGTTTTCACACTTTATAAAGGGTTTAGACAAACAATGGTTATGTAAAAAACTAGAATGTTAACGGTTATTATTAGTACCCTAAGAATATATTTTGTTATGTAATTAATTACTTTGTTTTATAGTTATGGTTTATCTCTTCGTATATTTTTTAATATAGTTTAAGTTATGTTGTTAAAAAACGGGTTAAAATATACCGTGTTCACTTAATAGGATGGGTCGGGTAATTACATTTAGTCGAGAACTTGGTAAAAATAATTTATGTTCATTAAGAAGGGTCCTGGATGGTTGGTGAAATTTTTTATTTAAAAAGGACAAAAAATGTAAAATACATGAACGGGCAAAATAGTCACTGACCCCTATAAAAAGAAAAAAATGGACTTTTATGACCACAGAAGACCAAAATTGAAGTTTGGTGTTATAAAAGCATATTGTGACAAGTATGATGTTTCTTGTTGTTATTTGCCCTAAAATAAATAGTAAAACTTGATACATAAATAACACCTACACAACGACACATCAAGTTTTTGGCGTCGCTGCCGGGGAGTGAAGTTGTTTAATTCTTATTTATTAGTGTTTTAGTTTAGTTTAGATTTAGTTTAGATTGATTTGCATATTTGTATGTTTGATTTCTGCATTGTATAGTTTGCATATTGTGTGTTGTGTGCATTATTACAATTCGCTGTAACCTTCTGAGTCGAATACTCAATACGGCGTATTTATTTTCTTGGATACGGCGTATAAATTTTTTCAAACAAATACAGCGTATTCAACTCTATCATCAATACGGTATTAAGCTATTTGAGAGATTTCTTTCCTAGCAAATTTATTACAGGTTAAAATGGACGACCCTAACATTACTATGGAAGAGTATATCAGGCTTGAGGAAGAAAAGGCTCGAAAACATGGTAAGGTGTTTAACTGGGAAACTGCTAAGTATGGTAAGGTCTGGTATGATGAAGACGTTCACGACCTCAGATCTGTTGAAACCAAATTCCCAGCTATAGCTTTTAATGACCAGATATCATCTAAAAAACACTTTCTTGTGAACCCACGGTAAGTTCTCTTAACAATGAAATTGACTTTAGAGTTTCGTTCGACGATTCCGACGATGAAGATTACACGGTAATTTTTGACAAAAACTCGTTTTCTTACAAAATAATTTATGTCAATGATTTGAAAACGGATTCGGAAAATGATAATGAAAAAGTCAATATGCCTTCGTTCCCGCCACCCGAGCCTACGGTCAGTTGTATTGATGATTTAGACTTCTTTAAAGATTTTGAGAATGAATTTCCAGCCATTGTATACAATAATGCCCAAACGTCTAAATCAGATTTATTAACTGAACCGATTTTAAGCCCTCAACATATCGATGAATTTAATTTGAAAGATGAAACATCATTGTCCGAATGTGATGAAGAGGAACAAAACGTTTTAAACTTTAATGATCTATTTCCTTTTAACGTAATTTATCCCAATAATTCAAAATCAGATAAGGACAATGATGATGATAAAGTCGATATTGAACACTCTTCGGGGGATTTATCTGTCAAACCGTTACCTGATGTAATAAATACCGATGTTTGTGCCTATGCACATGGGTCAAATAAGCTTTTGGAAACAAGTCATGATACATCTAATAAATTTTTCAAAACTGAAACTTTTATCAAGGGATTAAATTTTAATATCATGACTTGGAATCATCTTAACAAAGGGATGTCATTCATTTTCCTAATTAAGAATTTGTATGTGCCATTTGACATCCCGTTCGACCCCAAATTGTTTTATAAGGATGGGATTAAATTGGGGCAAGTCTAATCTAAAGACTTTTCTGTAAACAAAAGTGCTTGCCGGGAGACAACCCGGAATGTATTTTCAATTTTTATCGAGTCTGTCTTCCCAGACTGTCTATACGGCGTATCCAAACCCCATGGATACGGCGTATTGACTACCTGGACGTTATCCAGTCTTTATTTTCAGCACAGTCTATACAACGTATTCATTAAATGAATACAGCGTATACAGGTATCAATATGACGTATCCTGGGGAATGGATACGGCGTATCGACTTCCTGTATAGTTTTAGGTTTTTATCTCGAGTCTAACCAACGAATACACGGAGAAAGAAATTTCACTTGTTTTCCTATATTTTATACAGGACCTCGTGAAAGAAAATCGACGAATGTTGGTGGAGAATTTACAAATCTGGAAATCTTGAAGTGTTGGAGTCTTGAAACTTCAAGGCGGCTGTTCAACATAAATTTTTGCTCAATAAACTCAACATGGAGAATCTACCGAACAAATATCAGGGGAGTTTCTCATTCTAATTCTTTTTAATTCCCGTATTTAATGTTTTATCTATACAACGAGGACGTTGTATAATTCAAGTGGGGGGTGGAATTAGAATGTATACTTGTCCTAATTTTCACACTAAAATGCTTAAAATATGCTTTAATTTTTAAAAAAATTCAAGCATACTTTTGTGAAATTACTTGATACATAACCCGTACACAATAACCCTTGTTAGATATTATGAGAATTTAACCTTATCCGTTTCCAAATGTTTACTCAAATTCCACAAAATATGAGTGTGTCGGTGATGTAGTAGACTTTAGAACTTGGCTTGGTATATCTAGTCGAGATCACAGTGATGAGTACTATGGATTTAGATGGAGTAACTTGTTTAAATTGGTAAATTTTAGGATTACACCCAAAATGCCTTTACATGTTGTTTATTAACTAACTACACTGGTTAGTTAACCCCCGTATAAACCCTTTGTTTACTCTCACTTTAAGAGTAGGATACCCCTAGAACAACCCGTAAAGCCAATCCTTTAGGAATTAAACCAACTTGTTTATTTCGTTACACCTTTACACCTTAGCCTACCCTGTTAGATTAAGTTTATTTTACAGATGCTAGTTGCTTAAAGTGTAAAGTTTGTATTTCTCGAGTCTTGTGCAATTTTAGTACGGTTTTGGAAGAAAATTTGCACATCGAGCAAATGGGAATGTAATAAAGTAGGTCAAAACACAAGTATTTTTACTACCAACACAATTATTGGTACGTCTGAAGAATGAAAAATTATCGAAGGAATTATCCAGAATTATTATGATCGTGAAGATGGTGAAACTACTCCTAGTTTCGTATATAGTTAGATGTTTTTTTAAATCAAAAAAATTATAAATGGCAACAAAAAAGAGAAGGAAAAGTTTGAAGATAATCGTTTCGTAACTACCGAAGGAATTACACGAAGGATCGATTATTCGTTGATACAAATCGACGATGTAGAGTATTGTATAAGTGAAAGATATCGTGAGCACTTGCCTTAAAGTATGGGACGAAATGGGAAGTTGACTGTTAAACGAGGAAACTACCACTTAGGTTGTTGTTTTGATATATGATCAAGCCGTTGTAAATAATTGTGTCTTTCTCATGGTAATGTCGAGAAAAAGAGTCTAGCCAACATGTACTTTAGACTTAATCTATTTGTTTTTTCGTAATTTCCATTAACAAACAAATTTACTATACCCTTACCTGAAACATTAACCATCGGGGTATTACGCGAATGAGGATTTGCATGTCTATTCCGCCGTTAGGCCATGTATGCATGTCTCGCTGCCTTGTTGTTTATTACTATTGGTCAAAAGTTAGAAGATCCCTACCCATATCATTTCTTCATACCTAACCGTTGGTTAAACGTCGAATGAGGATGTGATCGAACACACATGTCGAATTTCCGTCGGTTAGGCCATGTATGTGTTGCTTCAGCTGCGCTTGTTGGTTGGTAAACATTTGGTGAAAGATTAAGAATGAATCAACCCTAAGCCTTATCTGCTACAAACCCATAATGTTTTTTTTTACCTTTAAAAAACTTATAATCCTAGCTCTAGTGATAGAGATGTGTATCCTTGCCCAAGCTTATATAGAATACTCGTCACGACTAAAAATTAAGCGAATTAGATACAAATGTTACAAAACATAGATTAGTTGAGTGAGATTTGAGTGTTTTCATCATCTTCCTATTTCGCGTGGTGTTTGATTGTACTTGTAATAGATCAAATAAATGCTAACGAAAAATATCCATAGTGATACATATTCTGTTTTTTTTTTGTAAACTTCAGGAAGGCTACTTGAGGCAGGATTAGGATTCAAGTCAGGGGGATATTTGAAGACATCAAATAACAATCTAGATTATAGCATCTTTTATCCCATGAAATTGACCCCATTTTTGTAATAAATATTGCAAAGAAATTATTTCTTATCGGTTTGTATTTGAGAATTGCAGTAATTACGGAGTACTTTGTGAATATTAGCAAAAGTCACGCATTATGGAGCTTAAACGAAGATATTTTGAAGATTATTATCCTAACAACCAATACGCCATATCCATCAAGGAAGATACGGCGTATCTGTGTAACACCCTCATCCAACGTACATTGGATTGCGCAGCGGAATTAACATTTGGATGTTACTAAATAGAACCATTTACCAAGATAATAGAAAACGACCCAAATGAGACGTTTAACAAACATGTGTTCCATTATTAATCAGAGTTGAAATGCGTTTAGGTCCTCACAGAATCGCAACCACAACCATTACATCATTTGAAAAACTATTGTTTCAAAATAAAGACATTGTTTTAGAACAACATAAGACATTGTTTTTGAAAGACCGAAACACACAAGTAGTCTTTCACCAAATCCATCACACGCACGACACCTCCACGCCATCGTTGCCTTCATCCTTGGTTACCTGGGATAAAACATGTTTAAAACGTCAACAACAATGTTGAGTGAAATTCATAGAGTTTAAAATAATTAATAAGCAATAATCTTTGAACCAATAAATAGATTCTCCGAGAAAACACTGCAACGAATAGCATGTATAAGCAAACTTCTTTTTTTCACGGCACTTCGCTCATACAACACCAAACGTTAACAGTACATATGGCATTTCATATGTTAGTGTGCCCCAAAACAAGGTATTATTGTCATATACCTACTACTTTCTAAATACAAAATGTCCGTTACAGGGTGCTCACCAACGGATTCAGACCCCGGACAGGGTTGTCAAACCCAATAGATCTATTTAATGCATTAGCGTTCACCTCGCAAGGCAATTAACGGTTCATGAAATAAGGGACTTCGACAATAGCAACTTATGCGGAAACAATCTCGTAATCGGGTCCAGCATACCATAAAATCTTATGTGTTTGATTTTATAAAACAAACATGCATCCCCCTCGCGGGTTTTAAAACAATTAAAAGATTTAAATGCGAGGCTATGAACTCACCTTAAGCAAAAGATCCAAATCAATCAAGTCAATCAAGCGCAAGTAACTTCACGTCTTAACCGCGACCTATATAATACATATATAGCGGTACGTGACTAAAAGTATATTAAATCATATATTGCATACTTGCATATATATATATATATATATATATATATATATATATATATCACTACTACGTATATACAATCATATACTACAATCTTCAAGTGCGACGCAAAACATTTCTCTTTGACGCACTACAATATCACAACGTTTTCCACAAAGTTTTCATTTTTAAAAAGTTACCGAAAGTAAGGATAATATAATCTGAACTTTATATTTCGTTATCAATTAACTAACATTACGAACCCATTACTCATTACAAATCATATTTAAAAGTTTACGCAAGTTTGACTTTCAAATGTCAAACTTCGTAGTTGACTTTTACCCCAAAAATAACCAAACTTGACTCGGCCGTAAAACGTTCATTATTAAGAGTTACGTGACGATCCACCTAGTGAAGCGTAGCTAAAGGCGAACACTATCACTTTTCATTATCAAAAATAACTTTCAAAAATTTCTCGACTCGCTATGGGTTAGTCAAACTTTCTGGTCAAACTTGGTCAACCCAAACCTATTAAAACGATATTTTTGACATAATCCGACACTCAAAACATGCTTAGCTATCCTAATTAAACATACCAAAACCATCAAACTTTGGTCACTAACCAAATACGCTTTCAATAATTTTTGTACTTTAACCTTATAGCAATAATCATATAACACGCAATATAATCAAATTAATCAACACAAAATATAACTAGAAGCTCACAATGCTTATAAGAAAAATCAACTATGGTTCCCCTTGCTTCTTTGAAATCAGACGAACCCTAAACAACCCAAACAAAACCTTTTTCAATCAAATCAATTGCTAATAACAACAATCTAGCACTTATAAACACCCCTTTATACACGAAATATTCAAGAACCAACCAAAAATCTAACTTCTTCAAAACTCAATGCATGTAAGATTTTATTAGCGGGATTTGTAAGTTTCGATACAAGGATTAATAATATGTAAATAGATTTAATTGCATGTCGGAAAATTGGCGGGAATATTGGTGTTGCTGTGGTGGCGGTCGAAGAGAGCAAGAGAGGAGGAAGAAAGATATTTTTTTTTTGTAAAAAGATTTATAAGTGAAGTGTAGGTGTTATTTATAGGAAACAACTTTGACATCTTGGCAATTCTTGTTCTTCCTTCTTATTACTCATTCAAAAATAGTATAAAGCGTTTTCTTTTATTAATAAAATCGACCAAAGACTCGGGTCACACCACGTTAGTAAATATTTTAAATCCATCCCACTAAATTTACTTTAAAACTTTTAAAAAAATGTTAAATCACGTAAATCACGACCTTTAAACACAGTTTTTACAAAAACTCGGGGAAACTCCGTAAAATACAAAAATAACATAATCACGCGAAACGACGAAAATACAAAATTAACATATTTACGCTCTAGGAGCAATAAAATATATTTTTTTGACTTTCTTAAATGCTAAAAACAAATAGAAACTAAATCACGGAATGAAATTCACCAATAAATAGAAATTCTAATCAACCACATATAGCATAACGACTATAATTATTTACGTAATTAAAAATAACTATCTTAGCTAAGGATAGACATTGACCTGAAACTCGGGTTGTTACATTATATCTGCACTATATTGATGCAGTTACAAGAAAACCAAAAGCTCATTTAAGAATGTAAGGTCTTTTCGATACCAAAAGAGAAATAACATAACACAGGTTCTTCTTTGCTAAAATTGTTCTCCACTTTCTTCTTCATCACCTCCCTTCACTTGAGGTGCTATCATATCATACAAAAAAATCTTGAATCAAACGACAAACCAACCCATTAAAAAGATACATTTTTATGAGATTTATTTTATTTTATGATGTGGGTATTGCTTAAAAAGTGTTGAAAATGATTTTTATGAAAAAAAGGATATTTGTGAATTTGAGATATGAATGATTGGTTAAGAATTTGATTAAGAAAAAAAATGGATATGGATTGTATCAGTGATTTGGGTTTTCTTGACCTGGAGTTGTTGCAGCTAAATGTAGTGTCTCCTTTGGCTATTAAGTCTAATCTTTATGTTGCCGAAAAGCTTTTCGACCAATGGCTTTCGTTACCTGAAACTACTATTGGTAATAATAATACTACTGTGGCATTTTATGATATTTTCTTTAATGTCATTTATTAGTTAATGTGGTTTTGTGTAACATGTATAACTTCTATTGGTTTTAACTTTGATATCCTAATTGAATTTTTATGTCGCCAATGACAACAGGGCGGTTTGCTGAGAGAGATGGAGTGGCGAATAGCGTCATGATAAGCTCTGCAAGTGGTAGGTGAGTCAAATTGGGCTGTTTGTTCAGGTGTAAGCTGGTCAGGTGGTTGAGCCGAAATGAGTTAATGACGAGTAACATGAACATATTGGAAGTATGCATACTTCGAGCGATTACATGGTAAAGTGTTGTAGTAAATTTAATTTGTTATGTACAATTGTAAGTGTTGTTGCCTGCATATGATTTTAGGATTAGCTCAGCAGGGCTACAAAGTCAATCGTAATTCGGTTATTTTAAAATCAAGTGGGCAGCCGCAAAATTTAGATGTTTTGGGTCTTCGACCGGTATATTTAAACATGGCCTTGAAACTGTTTCTAAACACTATGCAAAACATTAGAAGTTCAAATGGTCTCGCTGATTTCATGCATAGAGATTTGACCAGTGGCAAGGAACAAGTAGCTGTTATAGTTCCTTAGTCGATATCACTTGGTCAGGTTTGTTCATTTCAATTGCTACTAGACGAAAAGTGATAAAATAATATGATGGTCTGTATTTTCATTGTGTTATGTCGTGTTCTTGCAGCTCAAATGTTTTACGCGATTAAATTAAAAGTGGAATTGATGTACAATATTTGTTTGTGAAGGCCTCGATCGCACCTGGCAGGCGTAACTAAACTTTGGGGGTCCTTATAATGCCATAATGAGCATTGACAAAGCATTAGCTATCAAGGTATATACTTTTCATTCCAAAATTGTTCAATACAACGATAAGAAACACAGCCGGGTCAAGTTATGGTCGTGGACTGATAGCTCATTGGAGTTGTGCAAGGTGCCTATATATGGAATCTCATATCTTTTTTGGTTTGAAATTTGCTATACTTTGTGATCGGGTTTTCTATATCAAACTATTTTCTATGCTTATTATGTTCTTGGTAGGAAAAATTATTAATTTTATGGGTGTTTGGGTTACCTCTATAAACTGTTTGATTTTTATTTTTCTCTAAAAAGTAGTTTTGAATAATGAGGTTATGAACTACATCACGATGCATCTGTATCCATTAATGGATATTAGATAGTTGTACAACATGGAATTAGTGTGTTACAAATGCTTATTGTGGTATCGAAGACATGTCGAGTATATTTTGAGGTTTCAGGCACAAGCTCTTGACTTCCACACGCTCGCACACACTACATTAGGTGGTATTGGTTTTATGTGTCATAAAAGTGAGACTGACTTTGTTATTTACAAATTATCTAGGATTTTAGACAAAAAACCAATACGTACGAGATAGTTTAGTGGGTATTAATGCTCAAAGTGGTCTTAAAGTGTTCAGGTTTCAAAATGGTTCTAAAGTGCAGAAATTGTTTAGTGGTCTTAAAGTGTTCAATTCAGCTCAAAGTGGACATGCATTCAGTGAGTATTAAAGGTTTCTGGATAAATTGGATTGTTGTTTGGTCCTTAAGATATTTGGTTTCAGGCTATATAGGTTATTTTAGTTTCATGGGTTCAGGTTATAAGTACTCAGTGAAATACATAAGTTTTAGGTTTAGGTTGTACAAAGGGTTCAGGTTCAAGTATTGTTGTTGTTTGGATTAGAGCTTCAGTGTTTTGTTGTGCTTCAGTTAGGATGGGTTCAATTTGGACAAAATCTTCAGTGAATTATTTAAGTTCAAAAATGTATAGGGGTTCAATGCTTATTGGGTTTTCAGTACATAAGAGGAATTCTGTTAGTGACCATGGTTCAGTGAAACACTGGATAATTTGTTCAGTTTCAGTTTCAAAAGGTTTCAATGAGAATTATATCAGTGAGCTATATAGTAAAAAAACGGGCGAAATCGTAAAAAAACAGGTGAAATCGTAAAAAAACGAACGAAAACGTAAAAAAACTGACGAAAACGTAAAAGAACTGACGAAATCGTAAAAAAACTAACGAAATCGTAAAAAAAACGAGCGAAATCGTAAAAAACAGGCGAAATCGTAAAAAACGGACGAAAACGTAACAAAACTGACGAAATCGTAAAAAACGTACGAAATCATAAAAAAATAGACGAAATAAAAAAAAACCGAACGAAATCGTTAAAAAAATGGACGAAATCGTAAAAAAAGGGACGAAATCGTATGAAAACAGACGAAATCGTAAACAAACGAGTGAAATCGTAAAAAAACGGACGAAAACGTAAAAAAACTGACGAAAACGTAAAAGAACTGACGAAATCGTAAAAAAACTGACAAAATCTTAAAAAAAACTGGTGAAATCGTAAAAAAAAGGCGAAATCGTAAAAAAACGGACGAAAACGTAACAAAACTGACGAAATCGTAAAAAATTTACGAAATCGTAAAAAACCGGACGAAATCAAAAAAAAACCTGACGAAATCGTAACAAAACTGACGAAATCGTAACAAAACGGACGAAATCGTAACAAAATTGACGAAATCGTAAAAAAAACGGACGAAATCGTAAAAAAACGGACGAAATCGTAAAAAAACGGACGAAATCGTAACAAAACTGACGAAATCGTAAAAAAACGGACGAAAACGTAAAAAGAATTAAATAAATAAGATTCGCCCAAAAGCCCATTTATCCCATAAGTGCCCGTTTGGCTCGTGCCCGTTTTAGCCCGTGCATTTTTTGGCCCGTGCCTGTTTTAGCCCATGCCCGTTTTAGCCCGTGCCCGTTTTAGCTCGTTGCCCGTTTTGCCCGACGCCCGCCCGTTTTGCCACCTCTACTTTATACATATTTAAAACAATAATATAAATGATAATTATGTATTAAATTTGAATTGTCATTTATATCTTTGTTGTTGTTATTATTATTATTATATAATTTAAAAACAAAACATCGTCTTCTACAAATCAAAACCCAAATATTAATTAAGTTAGAAGTTAATCTTTTCAATTATATTCTTGACTTCTTAGTAGTAGTGGTTTTGGACATGGTTGTTAAGCTCTCGATCCTAATCTTAAGATCTTACGATTTTACGATACTGCAAAGCAAAAACGATATGGATCCTTCATACGATCTTTACAAGCTTAAGATCTTATAGGATCCCGATCTTGACCAAATGATATTAAGATCTACTCCGATCCGATCTTACTTTTCTCGAACCACAAACTAAACAACCAACAATTTATGGGTTGTGTTTCGTAGAATTTTAAAAACAACATGTTAATCTTTTTAAACATTTCATAATCATAATTTAGGACAACATTTCTATGAAACATTCATATAATTTTGTGTTTATGATATATAATAATTTGTAGATTTGTATAATATTACAAAGACTACTAAAACAGTGACATTATAGTAGGATCTTATGATCCCGATCCGACTTTACGATATCGATCTTGAAAAACAAAAACGATATTGGGTAGGATCCCGATCTTGAAAACCTTGGTTTTGGATAATCAACTCATTACCATTGTGTAATTTTAATAACATCTAAGTTAGATCTTATGCAAGTTGATCACCGACTAATTAAATTGTTGCGGGCATGTTTGACATGTGGTTTATTTTTGTTGGAAGCAATAAAAAGATACTTACACTCTCAACTTGTTTCCATGGGTATCAGAAGTGTGATAATCGAAAAAGAAAAATACTGCATCCACATATATTTTACAAAAGAACTTCCACATAATGACTTGTAACTAATAAAAATTATCTTGATCAATTCTCTCTTGATTTTGAATTCAAATCTCCCAATGAATTTATGTCACATCTTTTTATGGAAAAGTCTTTTGTAAACATTTGGTGTTACCACAATTGTTTTTTCCATTAATAACCTTGTACAACAAGGGTATAAGTGTCAATTCAAATTTCATGAATAATAACCATGTATATTATTGTTTTAAATGTGTATGAAGTAGTAATTTAGATATATATTACATATTTATATCTTTTAAATGATATATACGTAATTATGCGTTTTACTTGAATATATATGTAATTTTGGGTCTTTGGAAGAATACATATATAATTGCCCCCAAAAAGAAATGGTTGGCAAATATAACATTTAGTGGAGTGCAAAGCGTTGAGTGAAAAGGAAATGAAGATATTATGTAAAAAATGCATGAGCAAATATTAGATTTGGTAATTCTCGATGCTCAATTATTATTAATGATCAAATATAAATACATCATAAGTTTTGCACAATAAGATACTCCCTCCGTCCTTAAATAAGTGTCCACTGTTGACTTTTAAAATCTTTTTCAATCAACTTTGACCTTAAATTATTTTGTTTGTGTTATATAATAGTTAATGAAAATTACATCAATGAAAATACAATTAAAACTCAATCCATTCATATATTTTGCATTAAGTATTATATAACACAAAAAGATATAGTTAAGGTCAAAGTTGTTGAAAAATGACTTCGAAAGTCAAAAGTGGACACTTATTTAGGGACGGAGGGAGTAATTAATATGGGCTAAGCCCGATGGTAAATAATAAACAATGCATGGGCTCATAATCATTCGGCTAATAACGTCATGAAAGGTATAACATCGAAACAAAATTTGAAAGTATGTATACGGCTTTGGTATTTTTTGAAATTCATGTATGATATATGTATATTTTTTAAAGTGTGTTAGTATAATATGGACTAAACATTTAAAAAAAATTGTATCAAGAAATTGAATTTTTTTTTATCAAGCTCTGTGTTGCAATCTAACATGATTCACGTCAATCATTATCATATCGATCACGATAACCTGTTGATCTATGTACGGATCAAATGATCCGGCATGAGTGTGTTGTGGCAAAGAAGCTGTTGATCTTCTACTCACAGCTTGCCATAGTGGACCCAGCCGGGGGAATTCATCAACGGTGCCAACTACACTGCCAAAAAGGTTTTTGATCCTCAGCGATTTTATCTGGCATACGATTTACACGATGCCATGACTGGGGTCAAAAACTCCCGATGTGACAAACTTTTCATAACAAAATTTGTCATAGTGTCCAAGGAAACATTTTCGCCATCCGTGATGAAATGCCTCTCAAAATTCCATCCAAGTTTGCCGAAATCATTTGACGATGTGGGGATAGATTTCATGGGGGCCGTTCCCGTTTTTACGAGGGAACAGAACTATATACTCTGTGGTCGTGTTCGGCGACGATTATTTGTCAAAATGGGATTTGAAGCCGGAAAGACGTTTCCCACAAACAACGCACCCTCCCCAACAACTCCGAGGTGGTTACAAATTTCTTAAATCTACTCTTCGCCCGATTTCGCGTTCCCCTCGTGTTTGCATACAGTGAGTGCCGGACCATTTTTACAATGCACCAGTGTGCAAAGGTCATGCTTACATATGGAGTTATTCTCACCAGCGGTTTCGCTCTTCACAGTCCGATGATTTGCGCATTGCAATCACCCCACTTACTCAAAGACAAAGGGGATTCGCCAGGCCAGGTGGGACAAAGTTGAGTGGCTCTACTACTGGCCGGCTGAGAGCGCATGTCGCTCATCGTATGGGTTGCGGTGTAATAGATGTTTTCTTGATCCAGCATCGCACCCCTGGGAGGGCCGTTGTTACGAGGATCAGTGCTCATCTGTTCCGGAATTACAGTGTGGTTCGCGGCGCGCACCACCATTAGTAATTTGAGAGCCATCGTCAACCGTCTTAGGTGGTCCAGACCATTTACGTAACAGCTTAACAGAACACTACCCTACCTCGTGGTGCGACGGCCTACAAGCTCATGAGTTGTAAGGCGCGATAGGTGCATAAGGCGCAGATGTGGGCTCATTTGTCTATAGAGAGCTTGTGAGAAGTTGGGGCGGTCTTAGATTCCGGAGATTATCGGTGGACGCCTACAGAGACTCATAAGGCATACTCTCACTGTGAGGCTCCTGCGATAAGACATAGTCGCCACGAACTGTATTGACCCACTGTGTGATAGGCTCCGGCGACGTTGGTTGTGGATGCCGGCGCTGTGGGGTGATCACCCGACCTTCATAAGAATGTTTCGAAGCCGTGCAGATGATGAATATAGTAAGAAGAGGAGTCTGTTCGTAGTGGTCGTTCAGCTATGGAAGGGCGAGCTTCGAGATTCTTTAAGGATACTTGGCGAAAGAAGAGATGAGATAGAGAACAAGAGCGGAATACTGTCTGACAATCAAAGATGCATAAACGTAGACGTTCTTCAAGAAGATTGTGTGTGATCAATGTGCAGTCCCTACGCTCGCACCTCTCGTTCGCTCATGCCTTTTAGACTCTCCTTGCACCTCCATTTTGAAGTATGTTCTCTGCTTTCTGTGGCCATAATTTAAGAAGTGTAATACGACCGTCGTGCTGGTTCGAGTTCCTCGTAGAGAGTGCTTCTCAGATCGCATCAATGTACCGCAAGGGTGTGCTGTTTCATTTGAATTTTATATGGGGCCCGTATCCCCGATCTTGGAGTCTTTTATAGAGGCTCCGCTGAAAACGTGTCGTGACCCGCGGACTGACACTCACGCGCCCAGGGCCCAATTCCTTCACAGAGGAGATTTACATAGCACACGCTCGCACGCTCTCTCGCGCACTCAGCTTACTATGTTAGGAGGGGAGCATCCATAATATTACCTTGGTTAAACGTGTAATTGGTCGCACGAGGATCTGTATCGTCTCTATAGAGAACGCTTTTCCCCAGCGGAACTAGTTTAAGTCTTAAGTATATCGATGGCAGACAATGAGATAGTCATTCGGTGGGGCCTGGATGAGTGTCGGCCAAGCCGCTTTGAGCGTGCACCGCAACTAAACAACGCCGTTTCGTCTGGGAAGGCGCACCCGCGTTATAGCAGGTTGAGGGATTGATGATGTGCCATTATAATCCTTCTGGATATTGTTCAGTTGTTTCATGGCTGTATAGCATATGTTTCTTTATTTGCTGGCAACTGTGGGTGTGTGTAATGTGGTGAGAGGAGGGTCGTGGGTTGCTTTAGTAATCTCTTCGGTTGTTGTCTTGTCGGTGATTTTCCTCGTGCTCTGTGTGAAGTTTTTTGACGTTGGATTACGTGCTATTTTGGTGACCGCGGAAAGAATATTGTCTTATGAAGCTCGCGATCGTCGGTTTTGTTCTCGCGTGTTCGTGTCTGATGCTTTATCCCCTTTGATACAATGCGCCTTTTCCAGCGCTCGAGCGATACGTCTCACTAGTGTCATTGTCTTCGCGTGCTAGAATTTCCATGTTTTGGGGAGAAATTCGTCAAAATTCTACTCTTATTAGCTCGTGATTTCGTCTTGGGATGTCGATAGACGTTAGTTATGTCTATTATATGCCACGAGCATGTATGACTTCATTTAGAGAACGGCAATTTAGGATGAGTGTTATACGTATTATCGAGTGACCCGATTTTTAGTAAAACTCAGTGGGTACAATGTTTTAATCTTACTAGTATGGGAGATCGGCGGAATGAGGATCACTCGAGCTTCCTAGCCTTTGCTTGCCATTAGTTTGGGAAAATCCAATATCCTAATCTTATCGACTAACGTTTATCTTTAAGCATACTTATTAAACGACTTAGGATTTACGTAGGGACACTTCTTAAAACATTGAGGACAATGTTTAATTCTAGTATGAGGGGTTCTGTTGATTTGATTATGCCTACAGCCATTCGTACCCCGTTTTCTCACAAAAAATTTTAAAAATATGAAAGAAAAAAAAATTAAAAATTTCAAAAACAAAATAAGTGTTTTGTCACAATTTTGACTTTCCTGCTGGGTAGAATAAGAATAAATTTTGACTCGATCGAGCATGTTGAGCTCTAGCTTGTTCCTTAACTTTTAGGCTAAGTGTTCGCGAAAATTCGCGAAGAACAAAAAATGATAGAGTTAAGTATGAGTGGGATGCTAAGCAAGGATTATTTGGAAATCTTAAGAGCTCATGTATGTAATTTGTGGCTTTTTCTCCCATAAGCTCCTAACCGGATTAATATACGTGCTATTTTTGGAGATTAAACTTAAATCAACAATTTTTATATAGTATATAGCAAAAAATTTAGTCTTAGTTCAAACTTATACTTGAATTTTTCAAAAAGAAGTCTTCTCTATATAAGGTAATTATTATAAAAATGAAAAATGATGATAAAATGATAAAAAAAATATAATAATAAATATAAACTGTGGGCTGATAAAAGTTTACTACCTCTTACCGGCTCACAACCGATGTGGTAGTCTTCTAAAGAAAGCCCATAGTAAGAATAAAAATCCGAGACTGATAAAAGTTTGCTGCATCTTGCCGGCTCACAACCGATGTTGCAGCCTTCTAAAAGGTCGAGGGTTACAATTGCATAAATGTTTAATATTAAGTTTGAATTAATAAATAGATTTCTTTTTGTTAAATTCAAATATGCTTTTGAACTTTGACTATTCTATTTTAAAGCTATGTATATTCGGGAAACCTGAGAGTTTTTGAAACCTAAGGTCTGTGAGTCCCGATACTAGTCTCTGTGGGGTGTCAAAAGCCTGGTCACTTAGCCGCAAGGTTGGGATGTGCCGAGACGAAAGTCGCTACATGGGATGATCTCGCCTTCAAACTCATTATTCTCGGGTGGAACGTGAAACATAGAATTTTGCAAAACGTTAATCCACGGTTGAAATTCAAAATAGCACATTCACCTAAGATGTAATAATTGTCGGGAGTGAAAGTTCACAAATTGCAAATATGAGTAGTATTAGCATCTTTACTAATATTTAACTGTGATTTCGTTTTAAGCTTAGTTTGGAATAAGTGAAAAGTCAGGAACGATGAATTTATCCTTTTTGGGGCATTCTCGGATCGAAATGCGCTATGATCCCGAACAGTTATAGAAATAACAAAAGTCGGAATATTCTAGGTAATTATTAAAAAAAATCATAAAAATGGAAAAAGTTTTGAAAATGGGAAAATGGGGTGTTTTAAAGCTTGTGATTTCTTAAACTCTCCCCACAAAAGTCTTTGCTACTTTTCAAAGATTTAGTTTGGGGAAGTTTTTGAGGTATTTGGTTTTAGAGCATATAATATTGCGTGAGGACACGCAATCACTTAGTTTGGGGAATTTTGATATGTGAGAAATCACATATCCTTATTATATCCAAAATGGTCCTTAAATGATCAAAATGTGCAAAAATAAGCTTGTATTTGTGTATTCTGTTGTTTGTGAATGTGTAGGTACGGATAATGCAAAAATCACAAGAAAACGGTCAAAACCGGACAAACACGGGAACGGATAGAGTGCACAAGAGCCGGAAGTTTCTAGCAAAAGGTCATTAAAAGTCAACCATTGGTCAATCATTGGTCAACTCATAAAAGACAAAATCCTCAAAATACCCAATATACCCAAAATGCCCTAAATGTTAAACCAAATTTCACCATAAGTCCCTAAACCTTAACACCATTATCTCCTTTTTATAAAAGAGATAACGGTCATTATCTTTTATAAAAACCTAAAACCAGTTATACCCAAGTCTGCTTAACCACACCCGACCCAATTCCCTTTTAAAATAAACCCTGAGCCCAACGT
Source organism: Tanacetum coccineum (assembly GCA_026074375.1). Lineage (NCBI taxonomy): Eukaryota > Viridiplantae > Streptophyta > Magnoliopsida > Asterales > Asteraceae > Tanacetum > Tanacetum coccineum. Next base: position 38,263 of record BQNB010031009.1, read on the forward strand.
TCAAATACAGTTAAAAAGGGCACGAGTCCTTTTTTACCAGTTCATCATCTTCTTCAATCAATTACCCGTCAAAATCAAAGGGGTAATTTAAATTGATGATGTGGCATCAAGATTCGAGTACCAAGTTATGAGTTGGCAGAGTAAAACGTCACCGGGGCCTCTAAAGCCAAGAGAGCGTGTATTCAGACCTAGAAGCTTCTTCATCTCCTATAAATAGAGATCACTCCTCACTCACATAGATATCTTTTCAGTATCTATCTTATCTAGGAGTAGTTTTATAGTAGCTTGTAATTTAGCTTATTTCTTATGTAATTTCAGCTTATAGATTTTAGTTTAATGTAATTTCCTTTCCAACGATTTGTACTCAATATTAGTTATTAATAAAAGTTGTTTTCTATTAAATCTCTTTTGTTAAAATCTGTTTTCTACTTATTTGCTAAATAAGCTCAAGCTACTCTTAAGCTACTAAAAGCTATCTTATAAACTTGATCATCCCTTGGAATTGGATGGTTGTTGGATGATCAAGTTGGGTAATAGTCCTTGAAGGTCAAGGGTCCCTCTCTTTCATCAATAAAATTCAAGTTTTCTTAATATGCATTTTACTCCTTCACAAGCTCACTTTCATACAAAACATTGATTAATAAGCTGTCACTGTTTCATAAGCTCTTTATAAGCTAATATCAAGCTCATCTACGTCTCTAAGCTTAGATTGAACCCAAGTTAATCACTAATCTACTTACACATTTAAAATCAGTTTAATACCTATGCTATGGATGGATTTGGTTGCTTTGGATGATAAGCTTACCCTGAAAGAGCTTATGGGACTTTACTGGCTTATCCTTGTGATAAGCTAGAGCTTGTTGAAAGCTCACTTGAGCTTATTCTTAGCCTTGTTTAGAGCAAAGGCTCTTGTAAGTTTTTCATTTTTCCTTTTAAAAGTCTGATTGTCGAATTTTATACTAAATATATAATATATGATCAAATATAAAATATATATAAGTCTAAAAATCAACAAAATCAATAATACCGAGAAGTAGTATAGAATGTTCCCGGGTCGTTTATCCCCAACGAGGCTGGACTGGAGAATCGATACAGTCGGAAGATTGGAGTTTGAATGGAAAAATTGATTAGAGAGTGTGGAAAGTTAAATTAAACAATAACAAACAAAAACATTTAAGAAAAACCTAGAAATTATGAAATTAAACTAGAAAACGAGAGCACGAATCCCGAACAAAGGGGCTAAAACCTAAAAACTTCAAAATTAAACCCACAAGAAATTTTCACTTCTAACTACTCTTAGGGAACTAATAACGAAGAATGCAAAAGACTAGACCGAAAAACGGAGGGTGTTAGACGCCAAAAACAGTCAAATAAAAAACCGCACCGACCACCGTCTTTAAAAAGTCAAAAAGTTAATAAAATGACCCTATGAAAATTTTTATATTTTTCCTACAAACTATATGACTAAATAAAATTTTCTAAAAAAGAAAAATATTTTTTTGATAATTTTTGTATTTTTTATGAATTTTTTAAACTTTTAACGAAATTAAATTGTAAAAAATAATAAACGACCTTTAAAAATTCTGAAAATTTTACTAAAAATACTAGACACTATAATAAGCCTACGAAAAATAAGAGACAAAAAATTTGCTTATGAATAAGCCCGAAAATAAGCTATAACAGCTTATAGGCTTAATAGCCAAAAACGTATATAAATAACTAAGCCCTTGGGACTATAATGAAAAAGTCCCAAGGGCGCAGCGGTATGTGTGTGTGTAAAGAAAGGTGTACGAGGGTTGAGACCCGGGTTCGAGTCTTGCTCACCCGGGTCACCCCTTGTCTCCTTTTTTTTCTTTGGAAAACTTTATGAACCAAAGTTGTTAAGCTCGTTGAGCTTAACAACTTTCAAAACTACGACTTTTTGTAAAAAGCTAAGAATAAGCTGAAAATGAGCTTTTAAAATGACAGTTTAGCTAAAATGAGCTTAAAGGCTTAAAAGTGGCTAAGGCTTGGACATTGTGGACTAATAAGCTAGAGTTAAAGTAAATAAGCTAAAAAAGGATTCCTAAACTAACCTAGATAAGCATTAATAACTAAAATGTATAACCAAATAAGCTGAAGAGGGGCTTAAGTTTAGACAGAAAGACAAAATAAGCTTAAGGCCTTAAAATGGCTAAGTCTTTTTGAACATTTAGACTAATAAGCTAAAACTTGGGCCAATAAGCTAATAGAATTGACTAACTTAACCTAAATAAGTACTTGAAAAACTAAAAACTAGAACTGAATAAGCTGGAAAAAAGGGCTTATATGACAGAAACTAAACTAGACTTAAAATGGCTAAAAGGCTACTATTGTTGACTCTAAATAAGCAATGAAAATGGAAAATAAGCACTCATAACTTAACATTTAAACGAAATAAGCTATTAGGAACACAAAAGAGCTAGTGGGGTGAGCTCAATAAGCCAATAAGTGGCTTAAAACCCACAACAGTACTAACTTGGGGGTTAGTACTGTTGGTGTAAATATGGGCTTTAAAAGCTCAATAAGCACAAGGAAAGGGGAATAAGCTATCTAGGCAACTATTACACTTAATAAGCAAGAAAAAGACTAAATGAAACAACTAAAAAGCATCCTAATAAGCTAGAAAAAAAATGAGCAGTCCCTACACTATGCTTAAGTGAAACAGGCAAAGGGCTATTTTGAGCTTAAAAATAAGCTATCAAAAGAGCTCTTTAAGGACTGAAATTAAGGGCACTTATCTAGGAGCTTATTGGCTTTTTAGAAAAGCCAATAACTAAGGCTGAGGTTAACTAATAAGCTAGATGGGTGGGCTTAAAGTCACCCCCTTAGCACCAGGGGAAATTAAGCCAAAGACAATGGCTTAAATTGACAGCTTTTTTAAAGCTGTCAAATAAGCTCAAAATACAAAACCAAATGAAAACAGTTGAAAAAGGGCTTAAGGTGAGCTTATGCTCAAAACCTAGGCTTCTAAAAATAATAAAAACATGCTGATTTTTGGAAATGAAAATGGGCTTTTTTGCTTAAAAAAAATTACACTTGACTTTTGACAGCTTTGACTCAAAGAGTCAAGAGACACAAAGGACTTGACAGCATGTTTTAAACACCCTAATGACACACTATTTGAACTAAAACTCAAGATCCCAAATGCTTGTCTAAATAAGCACTTTGGTTTTCTAAAAATCCAACAGTTTTTAAAGAATGGTTTAGACAACCTTGAAAAACATTTTTAAACTTAAAAAAAGTTTTGAAAATAGACTTAAATGAGCTTAATACTTAAGCCTAAGGTAACTAACATGACACCAATCCATACAAAACCATTTTGACCCGTTTTCATACTTAACCCAAACACCCCCTTAATTTTTGTTTTAAGCTTTAAGCTAAATTTTACAACTAAAGAGTAAAAAGAAAGTGAAAATAGATTGATAATTCAGCATTGTGAAAACAAATAAGCAATTTTTAACAAGAAATAAGCAATAATAAGCAAATGAACAGTACTAAGATAAAAAAAATGACTTACAAAGGTCCAAATGTAAAGGTCCTAAAACCTAATCCTAAAACCCCTAGTCTTTGGTTCTGCATACATTAATACCCAAGGATTCTTCCAGTATTTAATCCTTCTTCATTTGCTTAACAAGAACAATATAAATGATAGCCCTTTTTTAGATAGAATTTTAAATAAGCTTAACAATACTTTTCATTAAAACTTTAAAAAGAGTACAAAGAACTTGCAATAAGCTGTAAATAAGCCTAAAGAAACATAAAAATGACTTAATTTAAAGAAAGATAAAAACTTCTACTCTACATGCTAAATTCGGCTCACATAGCCTCCTATTTATACTAAGAGCTAAGTCTCAGCCCTTCTTTCTTGTGTTTCTTCTGTGAGAGCCTTCAAAACCTTCATCTCAGCCATCCATGGTACTTGTGCTTCTTTTAAAATGATCACAGCCATTGATTCGGCAAAAGTTATGGGGAAAAGTGAGATTGCCAACATGGCAATGCCCCTTTTTTGGTGGGAAAGATAGTGGGGAGGAGGGGGAAGGTTTGTCCATGGGGTGGTTTGGGTTGCAGGGTAAAAGAGAGGAAGTTAGCCCGTGAGTTGGTTGGGAATTGAAAAGGGCGGGAAAAAAGTTATAAAAAGGTTAGGGGTGACAGGGCACAAGTTTGGGATTTGCCACTTTTGGTCCTCCAAAGTGTATATAGGGTTTGCAGTTTTCGTCCTTGTGGTGTTAAAGGTTTGGGGACTTGGCAGTTTAAGTCCCCAAGGGTTATAAGTGGAGTTGCACCCAAGGTCCTTGTTAGTTATAGGAATTGGACCTTGGCAGTTTTGGCCCTTGGGGTATAACTTTGAGAAATTGGCAGTTTCACCCCTTTTCTTTCTTTTCTTCTTTTTCTTCTTTAAATAAGATTAGGGACTTAGCAGGTTTAGTCCCTAAACTTGTTTTTCTTGACTCTTTGGCTTCGGGTTTGTCGGGGTTGACTTAGGTTGACTTTTCTACACTTGGGCTTGGACTTTGACTTTGTCTTTTTCCTGCTTTTCCATTCCGAGTCCGGTTTTGTCGTTTTGGCTTCGTTTTTCGTCCTTTTCTTAGATATCCGTTCCTGCACAACACAATTAGCAAAACAAGCATATATTTGGCATTTTAAGTCCGTTTTTGGTTATTTTAGCTCGTTTTTAAAGGTAAAAGGTATGTGTAATTAAACACATACCAAAATCCCCCATACTAAGGTATTGCCGTGTCCTCACGCAATGTTATGAAGTAAACATTTACGAAAACTAAGAATCTCAATCCCCCTCGACTAATAACCTCGAAAAGTAGCTAAGTGTTCGTCAAGGGGAACTAAAGAATCAAAAGCTTCGACAAGTCCCGTTTTCACCATTTTTTATCTATACACTAACTATCCCTAATATTTTTGGATTTTCCTTTTTCTTTTCTCGACTTCCTGTTTGACTTCCTTTATTATATCAACATTGGGATCATAGAATGAGAAACGCCCATAGAATAATCTACGGATGTCCTGACGGATAAATTCATCGTCCCCGATTTTTCACTAGTTCCAAACCAAGCAATTAAACAAGATCATTTGTCAATATAAGTCTAAATGCTAAGCACTCATACTTATGACTTGTGAACTTTTAACTCCCAACATGAATATATGATTTAAATGTGTGTACTCATTTCAACTCAACCATAGATCAACTTATTTCCATAGTCGTGATTCAAGATGAATCATGACTCAAAGCAACAACTTATTAGGACCTTGTAACTTGATTTTAAAGAACGAGATTTTAACTGTAGAACTTTTTGCAACATCTTCATCATTATAATCATAAGTTCTTAAAGCTAGGAATGCGTTGCTTAGTTTGAACACCTACCTAGGCCTCGCTCCCTAGTAGGATATCACAACCAACGACCGGTGTTCTTAGTTTGAAAACCCACCCCGTTGCTAGCGTAGTAGGAAATCACATCAACACCTTCTTCCTAATATGGCTAAGGATAAGTGTCTTAGAAACTCATAATATCCTTTAAAAACAATCACATTGTTATAAGATAACACAGTAAGTAAAGAGTTTGTAGACAAGCAT
>BQNB010031009.1:44356-54359 GCA_026074375.1 Tanacetum coccineum
TTGTTAGTTGTACATCAAGTGTAGTTGTGTTATTATCGATTCTCGTGTGTGAGAAATTCGGTGATCATCTTTGTAATCTATAGAAGTGTACCATCGTTGTGAAGGCTTCTTCGCCAAGTGAAAGGAGCTCAGTGACTAGTGTTTAACAAACTCTTGAGTAGGTGACTCGGAGAGTGGAGTAGGGTAAGGAAGGTGTCCTTGTAGCTAAACCACTATAAATACTTATGTCCTGGTGAAATCTTTCTACACTCTATTTTCTCTTCACTTTTACATCTCTTACTTCTTAATTGCTAAACATCAATATCTAAATCACTTCACTAAATAGTTTCAAAAAAAGTGTTTTACAAGTTTTTAAAAGGCTAAAAATTTAGAAAACTATTCAAACACCCCCCCTCCTTCTAGTTTTCCACAAATTATATAGATGTATGGACACAAATAGAGGCAGTAAAAGAGAATGTTTAGAGGGTGATATTGGTATGATATTTTTGTTGCTAAAGGAATTCCCATTTAGATTGTTTGTAGTTAAGGAGGATCAGTGTGGAATAGGATGTCACACAATTGCTCAAGTGAAAACTAATATTAACTGCATTAATGACCAACCAACTATTAGAACATCACAATGTTGATTTATAGGCGCTTGAAGAATGCTAAATTTCATGGACTAGGTATACATTTTTAATAAGAACTACTATCTTCTAGTAAAATATATTTTGCAATGCAAACTTGAGCCATGTGACTGGAACACTTATTATGATGAGATTTTGAGCCTTAATTTCTGGTTTTATCGTGTGTGTTTACAGTAACCCATGTGACTGGAACACTAATTATGATGAGATTTTGAGCCTTAATTTCTGGTTTTATCGTGTGTGTTTTCAGTAACCCTTGACATGTTTGACTTTTTTGAGAAATACTCTCAAGACTAATGCAAGTCAAAGATAATTTTAATTTTAATCTCTACAGTATGCCACCAATTTTTTGTTTGTGTCACATACCAAGCTTATCAATCCAACCCATAATCCCATATCAGTTAGTAGAAAATAGGAAAACAGATCACGACACATTCAAATTTATTTACCAATGAAATTTGTTACTTTTCTCTTTTGAAAACTTAGATACTGTATATGTGAGATAGCAACCAGAATTGGTAATAACAACAGTAGTAATGCTTTTTAGCACAGTGTGATGTAGGCTTGAGTTAATGAAACCAATACTCTAAAATCTGTACTTACGCTAAAACAGCTTAAAAAACACGGGAAAGATATAGGTGAATATGACTAGAAAATGAAACCCATCTTTTGGATGTTTTGCAGACAAGTTTGGGTGGTTAGTTTGTTTCCGCTGCTTTAGCCCTTGCTCTGATGATTTACTGCTGGTAGATTGTTGATTTTGTGCTGGCTGTTGTATACGTTCTATGGAATGAATGCTGCACTTCAATAATGTATAGTTTGCGACTTTTGTATTGAAGTTATATGACTGTTTTGCACGTATAATCTTGGTTTGGACTTTTAACATTTTGACTATCAACATGTTCATTATCTAATAGTTGGCTTTCATGACTCGCATGTTTACCAATTTTGAATCCCCTATTGTAGATTTGTAGAGCTGCAAGGCTTTAATACCTTAATTATAGAGCACTAGGAGATACATATGATACATAGTTAGACTGGGAAACTAAAGCATCTTAACCACGATAAACCTAGTCTGTAGTCTCCAAAAAAGACTTTCGTGCACCTTATTTTTGAGCAATTTTGTTCCAATTTTGCACATTGCATATGAGGAAAATAGAACTACTCATTCGTCTTAACTCCTACCAACAACAGTAGTCTAGTCATTTGTTCTTACTTTATTAATAACCTAATTTTACTTTTATCTCCTGGCTATTCATCTATGTTAGTTAACTCATATATTTTTTCTTCTAAAATACCTCACTAAAGCTTTAAGGCTTGTTTCGTTTACTCATAGTCTCGGATGTCTCTTACTCCATGCTTTTCTATGTAGTAAATTATTATTTGAGTAAAAGTTGGAACCAAGTATTCTAATTATGATCTTTTCTTTTTCAGAATTACCCAATGCTTGCTAGAGAGTATGATAGGGTGAGAGCTGGAAAACCTATGATGCCTCTTAATATGTCAGGATATGGGCTTGATGTTCCATCACGAAATGATGAAACTGCTTGGAAACAGGCACTTCAGAAATCTGCAGCATCAAATTATTCACTTGTAATTGACATGCTAATGACAAATGATTCTACATAACTCTTTTTAATAATTTTGCGTGTAATATACTCTCGTGTGATGTTAGGCAGGAAAATTTGGATCTAATGGCTAAATATGGGGCTGATGTATGGAAACAACATAATCAGAGACTAGAAGCATATTATCGAAGTGAGTTTATCAAACCCCTGTCCCCCTTTTAATACTCCATATTATTTGGATTATTTTTTGTGTCTCTGTTGAAGGCGTGATTAATCTGTCTTTATCCATTGTCTGTTTGTGTTCTTTTCTCTAATTACCTCCCATTATTATTTGTTTGTAATTTGTATAGCATGTGTAAATGGTTTAAATGCATGATGTCTGATGCAGTTTTGATACCCTTTTTCCTCTTAACAATGATAACGTATTTTTTATGTATAATTCAAATGCTCTGGGTTTTTTCTGTGTAAGTTTCTAAAATCACAATATGGCACCCCGTAACAGAGCGTTGATTTATAATACTGTAAATCCACTTGATGCTGTAACCTATAAGAAAATTTATGCCTTTAGCCTTCTGCAGCATTCATTTCTTTTATAAGTACAGTATGATTTTGTCTCATTTTTAAGCTCCTTTTATTTGTGTTATAAATGCATAGCTGTATTATGAAGGATAGAATAACACCTGGCAACATGATCAACTTTCAACCTGTAATATGTGATGTTTTAGGAAAACAAGCTTTGCGTGAAACTACTTTTTCGAAAATCTGTATGTTTATCTTTTTTTTTTCCATTCTATGTGTGACAATATAAAAAAGCTGATGCCAGCAACCTAGAGAAGATGGATAACAATCAAGGTGAAATGACTTGCACATATCTGAACATGAAAAAAGGGAAAATATTTCTCTTGAAAATTGGAAAAACCTGGATTAATGTTTCTCTTTATCAACATCAAATGCCACGCATTTCATATTTTTTCTCTGTTTGCAGAATGCAAGCTCAAGCAGCTGAGTTAAATGAAAAGATAGAAACTGTTAACCGAGAACGGAAATATCATCAGGTACCTCGCGTGGTTAATTTAGCAATAGTTATTGTAAATTTGTTAGTATTAAATGTGTCTTCTGTATGTAACAGCAAAACACAGCGTATGAGCTTAATGCTTTATCAGCGCAGTGGAGGGAGCTCTGTGAGAAAAAACATATCTATTGAAGCTGCATTTGTCCAAATTGACAGCTACCTCGAAGCATTAAAAACAGAAGCTGCTAGAGGGGGGAGGGAGGGGGAAAGGGGGAAAGAAGAGAGGGGATGAGGGAGAGGGGGAGGAAGGGCGGAGGGGGGGAAAGGGGAAGGGGAGGAGAGGGGGGGGGGGGAGGGGAGGGGAGGGGGGAGGAAGGGGGGGGAAGGGAGAGGAAGGAGGGGGGGGGGGGGAGGGGGAAAGAGAGAGGGAAGAGAGGGGAGGAGGGGAGAAGCAGCAGAGGAGGGGAGAGAGGGGGAGGAGGGAGGGGGGAAGGGAGGAAGGGGGGGAGGAAGGGAGAGAGGGGGAGGAGGGAGAGGGGGGGGTGGAATGAGAGGGGGAGAGAAAGGGGAGGGAAGAAGAGAGGGGGGAGGAGGGGATTTAGAGGGGAGGTGAGAAAAAACATATCTATTGAAGCTGCATTTGTCCAAATTGACAGCTACCTCGAAGCATTAAAAACAGAAGCTGCAGATGTTTGTCACCTTACAGTTTTGTAACTTCAATCTACTTGAAACAATAGTAACCTATTTATCTATTTAGGAACTGGAATCTGGATAATGGCTCTTCATTGTCTTGAAAATGTCAAGGTATGGTCCCTCTTAACTCTAATAGTATTAATATTGCAAAATTTGAAGAAAAGCGTGCAAAAAAACCTTGGAATCCAGGGGCAATAGACCCTTTTTTGCTGTTGCAACAAAGATGCTTTATTTGCAATGGAAAATCAAACAATGGTTGATCACACAGTTATGTTGGTAAAGATTAATTAACTTGATTTATTGAATACCGCAGGCTCATGTAGAATGGGAGACGGGGACACTATGTGATCTGACAACGAATGCGGAACAGAATATAGAACCGGGCCCAAAAGTATGCAGATGGTCCTTTTAATGTTTGCTAAAAATGGGTTGGTTGAATGTGTAGTAATGGGTTTGTAATTCATTTGTTTCCCTCCATGATTTTGTAGTTGATGCCAGTTAGAATTTGATTATTTGGTTATGAACAAAGTTGCAGGAATTTATATTGCTTCACATGTTTGTTCTATAAGTAGTAAACTCTTGATGGTTGACCTGATTTGTTAATGGTTATGTGCAACATACTGCGGTCTGTTTAGTTACTTTTTGGTACTCCTGAATATGGGCCGATCACGGTCCTTTAACAGACCGAAAACCGTGAAATGGTCGGTCCAAGTCCGGGTCAGTCCGGTCTAACTTGCCGGTTTTGTGTAAGACTGAGGACCGGACTGGACCGGACCAAAATATGTTCGGTTCGATCCAATCCGTGATCTATTATGCTCAACCGGTCAACCCTACTCCTGAACAAGACTAGAGAACAACTTTTATAATATAAAAAAATTTGTGGTTGCATTTTAGTTTTACAAAAGCATCCGTTTACTTTTTGCTTAATGGGCCTTTAGCTAGCATTTTCCTTCTCAAATAGAAATTTGTCTTGTTTCATTTTTGCTTATTGTAGAGTGAAATCCTTAATGTGGATGGGTGTAAAATCCATGTCTCACATACAGGATATATCTTTCACAATAATTATACACTCTTCTATTTCTTTTTTCTTTCTAATCTATCAAAATAAAAACCCATCTCTATCAATACTCGTTTTACAATATTTCTTTTTTCTTTCTAATCGGTTGTCTTGATTCATATAATAGTTTGTGAATCTGAAGATGTAACACTGACTCTTTAATCCCCACCACCATCAGTTACACCGTACCGCCGCCGGTGCTACCCCGACAGCTTTTCACACTGATATCGCTACCCTCAAGGTTTTATTGTTTGCTTCACTGTCAATAATTTGAGTAAAAGCTTCTATTGTCTTTAATGGTGGCTTCATGGAGGTATGAAGAAGATGAATACCGTAATTTTTTCTTAAAGTGTTTAGGTTAGTAGTTAAAATAAATTTATGTAATCTTATATTTTTTGGACAAGATCATGTTGAATAGATATTTTTCATGGGTTAGTTTATATGAAAATTAAACTGGGTTTCTTTTCTTATTAAATATTGTGTTTGTTAACAGATTATTCAAGATCTTTCTTTTATTATGTGCGTAGAAATTGAAACACGAAATCTTTGATGGTGGAACTCAGAAGCACTCAAGAAATTTGTCTACTGATGATGAAACATATAAGTTAGATAAATGTTAAAATGATGATGTTCTTTAATTAAATTTGTCATTAAGAAACAAAAAGAAACATAATTTGTGCATTCAGGACCAAACTCCAAAAAGATACTATTATGCAAAAGACACCTCTCCTAAACAGACAAGAAAAAGAAACAGCCTTAGTTAGTATCTTAACAAGTCATGCATTCAACTTTTGTAAAATTGTGTAACGAAATGCCTAAAATTGCGTTGCCAACTAGGTTTTGTCAAATACTTGCAATCTTTATCGCTTGGAGAAATTCATTCAAAGTCGGAGAACTAGTGGTGGAAGATGCTCATAGTTTGGAAGCTGCGTTTTTTACGTGAATTTGTTTTTTTAGTTAGATTTTAGTGGTACGCAAGTGTGAAAAGTACGTACTGTATATTTTAGTGGAAAAGTGGTTAATCTTTGTGGATAAGAGTGGTAGAGTAGCAATTAGCAACTACTTATGTACCTTAACCAGGGTTCTAAATAGCGCGCTATAGCGGCGCCACAGCGCGAAGCGTGGCCTCCACGTTACGAAACAGGTTAAGGCGTCGTCTCTAGGCGTGGCGTGCAATATAGCGTCATATAGCGTGATAAAGCGCGCTATAGCGCATAGCGTGGCGAGTTTTTTTGAAGTGTTTAAGGGATTTTCTAAAATTTGAGATTTATGCTTGGATTTACTAATATTTTGGATTGATGCTTGAATTTAATAATATTTACTACTCATGTTATTCTAAACTATGATATAATCTATAAATCTATAAATATTTTTTGCCGCCTTAAGTCACGCCTTAAAAACGCCATGTCGCTACGCCTCACGCTAAAGCTTGAGGCTTGGCTATGCCGCTACGTCACGCTTCACGCTATTTATAACCTTGGTTAATATTCATTAAAAAAACAGATTGATGGCTAAAAAATTGCGAGAAGGTCTTTAGAAAATGTGTTGATGTTCGAACATTGATGACGTATATATGAAACATCCTAGCTTACTTATAACTGGCTTAGTTCATAATATACGCATATGGAGCTCGAAAAGGTGGTATGTTTGAGTTATTTATGGTGTTACCCCAATACAACAAATAGCCGGACTACTAAGCCTGACAGGGGTCACGCTCCGGATATTCCAAAGACGCACGTGATTAACTTTTAAAGCCCGGCACTCGTTGCACACTCCTCCGGGACGAAACACGGACTGTGAAAGATACTCAACTGTCCGCAGAACCCTCATTACACGTGGACCCTTGCCCGACAAGACCCACGTCACGCTACTAACACGTCGTACACGCGAAATATTAGAAACCCCTAGTATAGGCTTCCTATAAATAGGGTCATTTCACACCCAAAAAATACGACTCTGTCTCATCATTAATACACACATATACTCTGACATTTTCTCATTCTCTGACAAACATGTATACTTACTCTCACGCTGGAGCTTAATCGTGGGGTCCGCCCCGCGGTAAGGCTAACGGTTTACTCTCATATAGTGTGATGATTATGGTCGTGTATGTGAAGGTCTAGAGGGTGATGGCAAAAGAGTTGTTTTTAAATTGAAGAGAGTGGTTTTCCCGCCAATAATGTTACTTCACAATGTTCTTCTCACAAGGATATCCTGATAACAAACACAATGACGCTTAGATGATCTTTTACAGAAATGGAGGAAGATGTTACCATCATTGATGCTACAACTTTAGCATTGCTATTAAATCAAATTGCAGCAGGTTTGTTAAATAACACTTTGATTGAGTTGATCAGTAAGCTTGTGCCTAAGGAATTAATGGACGGTCCTAGCTTTACTGCTGGTGTGTTAGAGAATACGAAAAAGTGATTATTGTTTCTAACTATATAATGTATACACACAGGTGTAAACTCATCAGAGTTGTTCTTTGGGAGTGTCAATTCAGTGAGCTGTCTTTACTTGATTGTTCCCGTAACTGAAAATATGCCCCTAAACAATCAATATTTAGATCAATGTAATAATATAAACCGTACCACGAAAACTGTTATAACTATGCGGAAATGGTAATACAAAGAGGATGTCTGCCTAGTTTATATTGGGTCAAAGCTTGTTTGGTCATTTACCATTATTTATATTGTATCCGCACACATTATAGTTTTACATGGTGATTGTAGCTCAATAGTTATTAATCTAGTTATCTCAATGGTTAGGGTGCATGCTGGCATCTCAACACGTCACCTAGTGACATTAATACTCTATCCTCGAGATGTTTTAAGAGAAGAAAGTGAAAAAAAAATTAAAAATGCGTGTTCTTTATATTTTTTTAAAAGAAGTAAATAGAAAGGAAATGGTGTAAAGTAAGCGGTTATATGATTTTTTTTTGTAATAAATAATTCTACTCCAATTTAATCGGTAAATATAAAGCTATTGTCAAGAAAAATGCATTTTTGAAAGAGAATTTTTAAATGACCATTTTAGAGAGTACTTTTCTAAAATGGTCGGCGCATAAAAACTTTACCAAAATGAACTTTTCCACAATAATGGTATGTTAGGCGCCTGGTGCATTGACCCAAATTTAAAATGCGTTGGATGCATAATCCTTATGCGCCTGATGAAATCTATGCACCACCAAGTCCTTATCTATGTGTCGTGATGCATAAGGTTTGTGCGCCGTGATGCGTAAGGTTTGTGCCCCTCATGCACTCCTTATGCGTCGTGATGCACTCCAAGTATTTATGCGCTTGATGCATAAGCTTGATGATGCATCTTGTGAATTGCACTTTTAATATCTATGCGCTTAATGCATAAGCTTGATGAGATAAATAACCTTAGCCCCACCAAATAGTATTGCAAATACTAACCTACGGTGTGTTGTTAACTAAAATGGTACTGAAATACCCTTTCAGTATCTCAGTGCGCAAAAAAACAAACGAAACTTACAACAAGAGTATGCAGCCCCATGTTTTTTCTAAACAGGATAACAAAAGACGAAATTAAAGGAAAAAACATACTTATTGAGGTGTTTTTGGTTGAGATATTGTGTGGAGATGTAAATGTATGAGATTTAAAAAAGTGGATGATGATGATAAGTTAAGTGGAGAAGTAAATAGAGAATAAATGAGGATAAATGTGTTAGTTGGAGATACATTGACTAAAACAAAAACACATTCATAATATGATATTTGTTTTTCTTTAATGGGATTTGTTAACAACATTAATTAAGTTGTGGTAGGGGTGAGCAAAACGGACCGTGGACCGGACCGAGAAACCGGCCCGAACCGGACCGACCGAACTGGACCGAACCTATTTTGGTCCGGTCCTCGGTCCATTCTTTCTCTTATCTTCGGTCCTCGGTTCGGTCTGGTCTGACTCGGTCTTACAAAAACCCGGCAATTACGCCTTGTTGGACCGAACCGGACCGGACCATTTCGGTCCGTTGTTTTGGCCAAACTCGGTTTCGGTCCGGTTCGGTTTTCGGACCGTGAGCACCCCTAAGTTGTTGTTAATAAGGGTCTCAATAGGGTCAGGTTGACCCGACCCGAACTCGAACCTGATAAGACCTTATAGGGTCAGGCTAATCGGTTTAAATTTTAAAATACTAGTCAACTCGATAAGACCCGAAAAATACTAAAAAATAATATTGTAAATTCTTTTATTAAGAGATTAAAAGCTTTATTTTAGTTGTGACTTTTTTTTAGTTAAAAACTTGTGCTTGTATGATATTTTTGCGTACTGTTTTTTTTTAAATGTTTTATTGGAAACGAATAATGTATATATATATAATACATCTGTGAGTAACACTGCTAATATACATTTTATTTGTTACAAGATTTTTATTTTGGACATAACTTTATTTTTTAGCTTTGTCAACTGTTTTCTGTTGCAAAGTTCCAACTTTGTTCTTTGTGTCAACTTAAACAAAGCAACCTGATAATCCGAACAACCCAACCCGAATTAAACCGACCCGATATCAACTCGAACCGGACAACCCGTTATTTTATTGCGGATCAATCTTTTTCAATAAAAAAACTTGAATCAACCCAACACGATAACCTGACCCGATAATTGTTACCAACTGAATATCCGATATTCAGGCTTAAACATTATATTTATAAACCAAACACATGCTACAGCTTGTCTTATTGTTTTTTTCCGTTATGCATCAAAGCTTTTCTAACTTTTAATACTACATATATTTTTTGCCTAATGCCTTTATAGAAAACCTATTCCAAATACATGGATCACTGATGACATCAAGAAACTTGAGGCTTATCAGATGTACTTCAAGTACTCCACTGGCTTAATTCCTTCAAGGATAAGCAGAGGTAGAGCAGGAAAGGAGGTGAAGAAAACTGTTAAACCTCAAAAGCAAACTAAGCCAAAGAAAACCCCATCAAAGCAGGAAGTTGTTGGGTTTTACAATCTAATTAACCATATTAATTAACACGAGTACGCAGCGGAATAAAGATAACATGTAGAATACATT
>BQNB010031010.1:3732-29746 GCA_026074375.1 Tanacetum coccineum
TTGGTATATTTTAAGTCTTTTAAGCACGTTTTCCTAGGTAAATGGTATGTGTAATTAAGCACATACCAAAATCCCCTATACTAAGATATTGCCGTGTCCTCACGCAATGCCATAAGTAAACACTTATGAAAACCAAGAATCTCAATCCCCCTCGACTAATTACCTCGAACAGTAGCTAAGTGTTCATCGAGGGGAATTAAAGAATCAATAGCTTTGAAACGCCCTGTTTTGACCATTTTTATAAATCTACACTTATTACCACACATATTTTTGTATTTTTCCTTTTTCTCATTTTTTGTACTTTTCTTTTTAAGCAACTAACTAACATGTTTGACTTTCGTTATTTTCATAACCGTTAGGGATCATAGAACAAGAAACATTTCAATCCTAAAATGCCCCAAAAAGGATAAATTCATCGTCCCCGACTTTTCACTTGCCCCAAACCAAACTTAAAAATAAATCACCGTTAAATATGAGCTAAGATGCTAACACTACTCATACTTGTACCTTGTAAACTTTTCACTCCCGATAATTATTTCTAGGTGAATGTGCTTATTTTGAATTTCAACCATGGATCAACGTTTTGCAAAATTTCTATGCTTCACGTTTCACCCGAGAATAATGAGTTGAATGCGAGATCATCCCATGTAGCGACTTTCGTCTCGGCACATCCCAACCTTGCGGCTAAGTGACCAGGCTTTTGACACCCCACAGAGACTAGTATCGGGACTCACGGACCTTCGGTTTCAAAAACTCTTAGGTTTCCCGTATATACATAAAATCACAATTTAAAAACGGAATAGTCTTAGTTCAAAAGCATATTTAAATTTAAGAAAAAGAGATTTTCCCTATATTTATTAAATCACATTATTTCACACTTAACATTAACATAACTTATGATACAATTGAAATCCTCGACCTTTTAGAAGGCTGCAACATCGGTTGTGAGCCGGCATCAAACTTTTTTTAGTCTCGGATAATTACTATGTGCCTTATTTAGAAGACTGCAACATCGGTTGTGAGCCGGCAAGATGCAGTAAACTTTTATCAGCCATCAGTTTATTATTATTATTACCACATTTTTCATCATCATTTTTTACTTTATATTACCATGATATAGAGAAAATTTCGTTTTAGAAAATTTAAGTATAAATTTGAACTAAAATTATTGATATCGACTATACTTCAAAAATTGTTAAGTTTAATTTTCGAAGAGAGCACGTATTATTAAAACGGTTAAAAGCTTATGGGAGGGAAAAGCCACAAACTACACTTATGAGCTCTTAAGATTTCCAAATAATCCTTGTTTAGCATCCAACTCATACTTAACTCTATCATTTTTTCGTCTTCCGCAAATTTCCGCGAATGCTTAGTCTAAAAGTTATTATAAGGAACTAAGCTAGAGCTCTACCACGCTCGGATCGAGTCAAAAATTATTATTCGAATTATACCACAGCAGTAAAGTCAAAATTTTATAGAAACACTTATTTTATTTTCCTGTTTGAATTTTTGTATTCATTTTTGTGAAATATAAGTGGTAAAAAAAACGGGATAACCTAAAAACAAACAACAACGGCTGCAGGCACAATCAAATCGATAGAGAACCCCCCCCATACTAGAACTAAACATTGTCCTCAATGTTTTAAGAAGGGTCTCTACGTAAATCCTAAGCCGCTTATTAAGTATGCTTATAGAATAAACTTAGGTCGATAAGATTTGGATATTGGATTCCCAAAATGAAGCTGAGATATTGAAGCTCTAGTGAAACGAAGACAAAAACCCCGAGCACTAGAGGCGTCAAAAATTTGGGCAATCCTGGACATACACAACAAAACACTAAACACGGAAATGGAAGAGGCGAGCCTTCTCATCAACAAACAAAACACTATTCATTAAGCTACTACTACTTATAATCATATAGGGATAAGCATGGGGTTGCCACCCACGAAGCACTTGTTTTAGGTCATTATAGCTTGACCCGATCCCCCATACTTTGAAGCTTAGTCAAGGGGGATAGAAATAGAGACACAGAACATCCAAGGTACGGATGTCCTCTTTATAAGAGCAAGGAAAAATCTCCATCGGGCTTTCAAAATTTTTAATGACTTTGAAAGATTTAGAGTCCCGATGAGATAATTCCGGGAGAAAGAGGTATGAACTTCTTTAGAAGTGAGAATCTCCGGGGTTGAAAAAACTTTTCCTCATTTTTTCGGACGAAACCAAGCGTAAAGGCTCCGAGACCGGGAAATTCTTGTGGAAAGGAAGTTCATAAATAGGAGATAAAAATCCTCAAGAAATAAAAGAACCATTAGAAGAATGATAAGCTTCTTTACATGTCTTTTGCACGAGTTGTGACTTCAAAAAGGTTCTCATGAATGAAGTATACCCGGATTAAATACCTTCTCCTCGTTGTTTGGTCGAAGACAAAGTATCAACCTCCGAAAAAATCCTCATAGAAAACCAAGTCACACTCGAGAAAAGGAGAAGGAAAAATACTTTGATCCAGGGGAATCCACGTTCAATCAATCAAGATTTTAGAATCTTTGATTTTCTCTTCCTTGGAGTCAAAAGGATCATCATAAGTATCATCATTAACGGTCTCAAGATCAAAAAGTTCATCATCATAATCATCATAATTGGCGGGGATCGCGTAAATCAAGAGCATGTTTCATATGGTGAACATCTCAGAAAGTGGACAACAAGGATTTTCACCAGGAGAATTTATATCAAACCTAATCTTCGGAATAGAATACCATTTCCTCGATGAGACATGGTTAACGTTAAATATGTATATCTCTCTACGATCGGATTCGATATCAAAAGGAAGATCATCAAATTCCTCCCCGTGAATGAAATCACTTGCGAGATAAGCTAAGCTTCAAATTCTTCCCAAAGATAACTTACTTACTTGCTTCTAGGGAAGTAAGTGTGGGGAAAGAAGAAGACTTGGTCGTGGGTTCCGAAATCGAAGTGGGATTGCCACTAAATGGATTGATAACTTCCAGTGAAGTTAAATTGATATGAGAAGAAAAAGTGGGATTGCCACTTTGATGATTGTTATCTTTCATTTGTTAAACAATCCTGCAAGAATAATCTTATGAGAGACATTGTAGATGTCAATCATGTTGATTGATTATTTTTTAGGCTTGTTAGAATAGCTTGAAGTATCATGTTTCATATTCAAGATTAATCTTTCGTCACCGTCACGAAGAATCATTTCTTCTCCGTGAACCTCAATCAAAGCACGAGCGGTCCATAAGAATGGTCTTCCCAAGATGAGGGGGATACGGGGATCACTTTCATAATCAACGATGATGAAATCGGCGGAGAATGTGAACTTTCCAACCAGAACAAAGACATCTCTTGCAATTCCAACCGGAGTGCAAATCTCCCGGTTAGCAAGTTCAAGGGTCATTTGGGTGGAAATAAGCTCGAGTAAACCTAACTTTTTCCAAAAAAAAACCCGAAGAGTGGCACAAGGTTGATGCTAGCACCTAGATCGGCTAGGGCCTTGTACTTGAGCTCACTAAAACCATACGGAATGAGAAATTTCCCAGGGTTACCTAGTTTCTTGGGTAACTTCTTAAGGATAACCGCTGAGCAATTTTCATTGAGGGGTGTATTTGCCAGTTCTAAAAGTTTCTCCTTATTGGAAAGGAGGCTTTTAAGCATCTTTTGGTATTTCGAGATAAGAATCAAAGCATCGGCAAGAGAGATATTGATTGTGAAGTTGTTTGAACATTGCCAAAATATTGTGAATTTGTGACTTCATCATTCTCTTTGCCCAGTTTCATGGAGCATTCTTGAAGGATAAGGGATATGAAGGTGACGAGGATCCCTTTGGTGCACCACATAATGGATCAAGCGATTTAAAAGAGTTTTTCTTGGTTCATTCTTGATAGCACGCCGAAGCGATTTAAAAGCGTTTTTCCTTTTTGGGCGATGTTCCTTGGATCAAGCCTGCCTTATACCCTCCTTATAGTTTGTAATTCAAAGGTGAGCCAATTATAACAATAACAACCACGATTTGTTTTGTTGGTTTTTATCGATTTTTTTTGGGTACGTTCAATACATTATGAAAAGTATTGTTGGTATTTTTTTTAATTTTTTTTATAATAAGAAAATAATTCACAAACTAAAAATGAAACTATCACGAGGAAGGGACTTCAAAAACTAATCTTCAAACGAAACACGAAAATCGTATCACACCTCCCCGGCAGCGGCGCCAAAAATTGACTCGTCCTTTTTAATACATATAAATACAATATATAATAAATATATATAATAAATACGTAATAAGGATAAGATCAATAATAAGAAGAGAGCTAAATATTCCGTAAGGCTTTTAAAGAGACTTCACTTTTATCCAAAGCAAAACCCTAAAAAAAACCTCCCGGGTCGTTTTCCAACGAGGCGTGAATTGAAAATCGTTAACGTTAGTGATCGCGCTTTTGAATGGTTTGAAACTTTTTGGGCTTGGATTCCTACTTCTACGATAATAATGCTAAAACAAGTAAAGGAAACCTAAAAACAAAAGCGAATAAGGCTAAAACACGAAAAACAAGAACGGGAATCAAAACTCGTTCTTTAAAAATTGAAATTCTAAAAATTTACCCCTACGAATGCAAATCTAATTTTCCTAAATCCTAAATGATAAAAAAAAATTTATTAAAAAAAGAATTATATTTTTTTAATTTTCAATAATTTTTTATGAATTTAAAACAATTTTAAAAAGAAAAATTGATTAAAAATAGTAAACTTAATGGGAAAAATCTAAAAAAATGCAGGAAAATACTTTAAGCTATAAGGAATGCAAGAAAAATAAGAGTTTTGAAAAATGGCTTATAAATAAGCCAGAAATAAGCCAAACGTGGCTTATAGCTTAAAAGGAAAAAATAGGTAAAAAAAAAAAGTTGAGATATGACCAGATGGCTCTATCTGGTGCTGTGGTTAGTGTGTGTTTGAGGTGGGACGAGTGTGTGCTAAAGGGGAGGTCTCAGTCAAATCCTTGTGGCCTCCTTTTAATAAAACTTTTTTTTTGCACACTTAAACAACAGACCAAAATAGCAAATTTAAGAAAAGTAGAGGTTTTTACAAAAAGTTAAAATAAGCACAGAAATAAGCAAAGAGAAATGGCAGAATTGGTTTTTTACACTAAAGACTAAAAAGCTAAACTGTTTGGAATTTTAAGCACAAATAAGCTAGGCAAACAGCAAAATAAGCCAAAACAGATAAGCTATTATACCTAATAAGTACTATGAACAAAAATAAGCCAAGGAAATTAATCAAAAAAGCAAAAAAATTCAAATAAGCAAATAGGCTAAAACTGGATACCAAAACAGCCTAGGGACAACTTTTGGGCTTATTTTTAAGCCATTAAGTGGACCCTTATGGCTTAGTGGGATATATAAGCTTAAAGCCTAGCTTAAGGGCTATCTAAACCACCAATGGAAAAATAGTTTGAAACAAAAATAAGCATTTAAAAAGTCTAATGAAATAGGCTGATTCAGACAGTTTGCTTGATTTGGTTTTCTTTCAAAGGACAACTAGCTATATTCAGCCTACAAGATAAGCTAGTAAATAGCCTTAAACTATAAAGTAAGCTAAAACAGATTGAAATTAGCACCTAATGAGCTTATGCTTAAAAATTCAACTCCTAAAAACAATTTTAACTATCTGAAATTTGAAAAATAAAAAGGGACTTTTAAGACTGAAAAAAATGCATGATACCTTTGATAGTTTAGACTCAAAACTTAAATGACAAAAGCTTACCTAAACTAAACATAACCTACTGAATTTGACACTTAAAAGCAACTCAAAAACACACTTAAAAGATGGTTTTAAAAGCCTAACCAAATAAACACTCCAAAACTATTTTGTAATGACAGATTTGAGCACTACTTAGGAAAAACCCCAAAACAATCTTTAAGACCTAAAAACCTTGGAAAATAGATTGAAAACAACTTAAGAAGGCTGGTAGAAGTTGCCAAAATGACCCAAAAGGTTTTTTTTTAAATAATTTTGAACCGTTTGACACCTTATGCCAAACACCCCTTTAAACTTGAAAAATATTTTTTAAAGCTGAATTTTTATGATTTAAGCTAAGGATTTTGAAAACAGACTATCAACTAACAATATTAAGCAATAAGGAACAATAAAAACACATTAATAAGCACTCACAATAAGCAAACAAGAATTAAGTATTTTAAGCTAAAAATGGACAGATTTAATTAAAAACTCAAACAAAGGACATATAAGCAATAAATAAAGACTAGTAAGCATAAAACAACAATGATAAGCAAGAAATAAGAAGGAAATAAGCAGGTAAATAGTAAATAAGCAAAGCTACAGTAAAATAAGCAAAAAAATGAAAAATGAAACTCACAAAGGTCCAAAGCTTTTGGCAAGAAAATAAGCTCTCAAACAGCTTATACACCTTTCCTATAGCTTCCCAAGAAGCACTAACCCAAGGCCATCCAGAATTTACCTTGCTCCATGTGATTTCTTGGTGAATTTTTGTGATTTTTGGATTTTTAGACAGAAAATTAAACAAACTTTTATATAAACTTTTAATGACTCAAAAGCTTATACAAGAGCTTAACAATGGTATTTAAATGACAATTTAACTTAAATGACAATATTTAAAGAAAGCTTAAAAATTTCATTAACTTAAAATAAGGGATTACAATGCAACAGAAATTTAAATGACAAGTAAATTAAAAGACAATAATTAAAATGGACTAATTTTGTTCTTACAAGCCTTGACTTAAACAAAATTCGACAAAAACTAAATAGCTACAAATGTCCTATATTTATACTAAAATCTCTTCAAGTCTTCAATTGTGCTTGTTGTGTTTTCTGTGTGAGAAGACTTTAAAACGGATCTTAATCGTCCAAAATGTGTGCTTTCCAAGCCTTTGATCTCAACGCTTCATTCCCCTGTCCTCATTTGTTGTCGAATTGGAAGCTTGGGGATTGCTAAGGTAGACTTTGGAGGTTTGTGTGGTGAGTTATGAAGTTTTGTTGTTGGGTGAGGGCTTTTGTTTGAAAAGTCACTTTTTAATTACAAATTTAGCCTAGTAAAAGTTAGTTTTAGATTTTGAAATTGATAGCATAAGCTTATTGATATGTGTGAAAACACATATCCGTTTTATATCAAAAATGGCCCTAAATAGATAAAATTGTGCTTTAAATGCTTGTATATTGCTTGTTTTGTCTTTGTGATTGTGTAGGTACGGATATTGCAAAAATCACAAGAAAATGGTCAAAACCAGACAAACACGGACACGGGAACGGAAGAGCACACAAAGAGCCGGGAGAATGCTATCAAAGGTCAACCAAAGTCAACCCTTGGTCAACATGGTCAACACTAGTCAACCACTAAATGACAAAACTCCCAAAACACCATAAAAACCCTTAAAGTTAAATCAAATCACAAAATAAACCCCTAAACCCTAACACCGTTAGTCCTTTATCAACACAGGACTAACGGTCGTTATCCTACTTATAAAACCCAAAAAACCAATCCCTGTTACCCTTGCCCAAGCCCAAAACACATTTCCTGGCCCAAACCCTTTATATAAACCCGAAGTCAAAATAAAACCCGGGTCAAAAGAAAAGTCAAACTTCCCCTTTTATAAAAGTAAAACGAGGGAAAAGGAGTTACCACTATTCACCTTCTTCCCCGTTTTACCTCGAGCTCAAACCAAAGGGTAAATCAAAATTGGCCACGTGGAAAGACAATTCAAGGGATTAAGTACAAGCTGGCAGAGTATTACATCACCAAGCGCTCTCATTGGTTAAAATCCTCACAAAGGAATGACACGTGGATATGGAAGAAGCACACAAGGAATGGGATTTTTACACTAAAAGACTTGAAAAAGAAGCACAATGGCTCTGACACACGGAATGCCACGTTGGCAATCCGTGTGCTCACCAAAGTGATCCAAGGGCTAAGAATGAAGATCCAAATGATTGGCATCATCAAGGGAGTGTGGATAAAGGGGAGCGTCCTTAACTGAATTTGAGTCCTAGAAGCTTCACCCTTAACTAGTATAAATAGAAGCAAAGCCCACTTACCAAGGGATATCTAGGAGTAGATTTATAAATTAACTTATAAAAATTAGCTTTTGTAATTTTCATTTAAAATGTTTTAGCTTAATGTTTGCTTAAATGTAATTTTCTTTTCAGAATTATACTTAAAACTTTTTTTATTAATAGAATTCTATTTGCTTTCTCAAATTTACTTGAAACTTTGTGTTAAATAAGCTTTTAAATGTTACGTAAAGCTCCATCACAATCTCATCTATAAGCACCTTGATCCCTCTAAGCTCCAAATTAAAGCTCAGCAATAAGCATTTAATCTACTTAAAACTAATAAAAATAGATTAATTACCTTTGCCTATTGGATTTTGAGCTTTTGGATGATGAACTAGCCATGGATGAGTTCATAAGACTTTTACTAGCTTATCATTTGATAAGCTAGAGCTTTAGAAATAGCTCCTTAAGCTTATTGCCTTTGTTTTAGCTAAGGTTTTCTGTCAGTTTTCTTTTAAATTCAAGTATCATAAGTATATAGTTGCATTTGCTTATTTTCTGCTTAACTCTAGTTTATTTGTGCTTAATTTTGTTTCATTATGCTTATTAATCTTGTTTGACTATCTGTTTTTAGCTTCTATAGCATAGATCTTAGTTTTTTCATAATTTGTCCTAAAAGTCTGTAAAAACCAATAAATATTAGCATAGTTATTAGCTTAATGAATCTGGCTTATTAGCTTATTGAAAATTGTCAATTAAGGTTGATATAGTAGGTTTATCATCTGGTATTTGTTAATTGATTATGTTATCTGTTTTTCATAAGCAAACATGAGTATTCTAATTTTTAAAGGGGTGTTTGGCATAGCAGTACTAACTGTTAGTACTGCTAGAGGCCTTTGGTTTTTAGTTGTTGGTTTTAATCTCCTATTTAAGTTTGTTTAAGCTAGTTTCAAAAGTTAGATTAAGGTAAATCAAGTTTTCATAAGTTAGTTGTTCTTAGGTTCAAATCTGTCAATTTCTTCTTGCATAATGAGTTTTGTTCAGATCTAGCTTTTGCATTTACTTAATTTACATTTAGTTAGGTTTTAAATAGAGTAGAAGTAATCTGCATAAGGTCTGCATTTATAGGTTTTACGTTTTGGTCATTTTAATGTCAACTGCATCAGCAGTTTTTAAGGTCAAAAGTCCTTTTTCTAGCTCAAAATTCAGATAGTAATTCTATATCTTAGGATTTGAAATTAAGCATACAATTAGATCTAGGGTAGTGGTTAATTTGGTTTAAAGTTGTTTTTCGGAAAAAGCTCTTTAGATCATTTGTTTTTAAGCTCAAACTTTACTTTTCTTCTTTTTCAAAATCAGTACCTTCTGAGTTTTATGTCTGTTTTTCACAATCTCTTTCAATAAGCTTTTGTTTTCACTATTCCTTTCAAAAAGCTTTTTCATATAGTCTTTTAATCAAGCTTTCAGAAAATTCTACTCTTATTTCTTTCATAACAGTCTTTCAAGCTTAATTTTAATCATAAGAAGGATTAAAGTCTGTTTGTTTAAAGTGTTCATAAGTGCTTATTTTTGATTACCTAGCTTATGCTATTACTTTTTGCTTATTTCTTCAAGTTTAGAGCTTATGAAGTATATTTAGTTTTATCAATAGCTAAAGTTTCATTAGATTGTAGCTTATTGTTAGCTTATTGAGTCCTAAAAATTTGAAAAAGCCAAAAATAAAAGTAGTATTAATCCTGTTTAAGCTATTTCTTCTGGCTTTAATTTTGCTTGTTTCTAATTTGTGGACTACTTAATTAGGTTAGGTTTAGTATAAAAGAAAGTGCTTTTGATACATGAGTTTTTTAGCTATTATGTAGTTCTTTTAGTTCTAAAATTTTGAAAAAAAAACCAAAAAAGATTAGTTTTAGGTTGTATTTTCCTCCTGTCTTTATAAAAACTAATTTACAGCTTATTTAGGGCTTTTTTCATAAAAAGTTTCTTTTATAAAAAGTGCTTATTTTCACATATCTAAAACTATTATTTTAATAGAGTTTTCAAAAAATAGGGGAGTGGAAATTCAGGTGGGTGAGCAGGCTCAAACCCCGACCTCAAACACCCCAACCCTTTTATAGGCAACACACCGCACACACCTCACAAACCAACGCGCCCTGGGTTCTTTTACATTCTAAGATTACAAAATCTATTTCTTATATACAGTTTTCCCATTTAAGCTTTATAAGCTGTTTAAGCTTATTTCGTGTCTTATTCATTAAGTTAATGACCCCAAGCTTATTTTTCCTAGTCCGTATTAGTTCAAGCTATTTTCTGTATATTTTTTAGAAATTTTTAAATTAAATTAGTAATTTTTTCAAACATCATATATTTTTGTTAAAAACGTTAAAAAATCATAAAAATAGAAAAATAATCAAAAAATATAAATCTTTTTTGAAAAATTTTCTTTTAATCATAAAGTTTCTTCTAGGAAAAATTAGGTTTTTTTATTCATAGTGGTTAAAATTGCAAAATCTCAATATTTTAAAGAACGGGATTCGTTCCCGGTTTTACACTTTTCGAGTTCTTAAGTCATTACAACTCCGTTTTATGTGTTTAGTTTTCTTTAAATTTACTATATTAGTCAATTAGAGTCCTATTTAAAAAGAAAAATATCATTTTATGTTAAATTTTGGAATTTAGGGTTTTAATTGCCATTTATGGGTTTCCCGTTTTTGCCATTTTTAGTTAAAGATTTAATCTCCGCGTTATTTGTTTTTTCGTGCTTAATTGTTATCAATTTGCTTATTTTAATTTGTAGAAGTAGATAATCAAATCATTCTCTGTTTTCAATTCAAATCATTGTCCGAACAACAAACGTGGTTTCAATTTCACAAATCGTTGGGGAATAATCCTCAAGGGTAATTTGGTTATTCTCTATCATATTATATATTTTATTATTATGTGTGTTGATTTCTACCATCATTTTTGGCGCAATGCCAGGTGATTTGTGATTTAAGATTCTTTCGTATATAGAAATTTGTTAGATCGTGATTTTGAAGAACCTTTAAATCGTTTTCGAAAGTACATTTTTATAAAAAAAAATATAAAAAGTAAAAAAAATATTTTTCTTTTCTTTTAGTATAATTATCATATATAAAAAATAAAAAGAAAAAAAAATCAAAAATATAAAAAATTGTCCATAATAAAAAAATAAAATAAACAAAGTTGGTAAAAGAACACCAACAAATAATACCTTCAATTGAGGTATTATCCATAATAAGTTCCCAACTCGGATTAAAGATTTAAAAACTTGCCTTTTGTGTCACTTGCGATATACGGCGCACCTTTAAAAAGTAAAATTTTTAGAGAGCTACCGTGAAGCTTGTTGATTATTAGGTTTAAGTTATTCAATCTCGTTTTGTCCTTTAATAAAGTACATTAAACCTAAAAACCCAAAAATAATCTTCTTTTTCTTCTTATCCATTTAATTCTTTTCTTAACCCTCTATATTGTTTAATTCTTATGGCATCACTCGATCATCGTTTATGAACCCCGCCATTTTTCCCTCGATTAATAGAATGCACGTCTGTGGAGCTTGTACACTGCAGGACTTGTTGTTCAACAAGGGAGTCTTTAAGACAATTTAATCTTGTCCCTAAACCCCCTCAGAATTGTACAACATTTGTGGAGATCCGTGTGATTAGGTCAAGATTGGTCGACCCTTGTGCTTTTTGTGCGAAAGTGTTTGAATTAAGGTTGGTATGCAATTCATGATGAAAACAAAATTCTAAACGCTTCCGAGTCATCCAATAACAAACACTAAACCATGTATAGTTGCACCTCAGACCATCCGTCTTCAATTAAAGACCCCGGTGTAAATTCTTCGCAAAGTCCTCTACAAGTTAACCATAATTGTTGTTACAAGTGTGGTGATTCGTTAGATGATATCTTTTGTCAACGATGTACTTGCAAGTCTTGTGGGAATGGTATTGTCCACCAAAAGCTCCGATTATCTCTAATCCAGAACAATGCAATCAAACCATTAATGAGCTCCCACATACTTTGCCAAGTGTTCATCCGACATGCAATTCTGGAGATGAGAATTCATTTCACTTATGATCCAAACCTGAATTCTAGTTGAATGATTCTCCAACGTTTCAACCCACTCCTCCTCCACAACCTTCTATGTACTCTTGTGAGTTATGTAGAACGGCACCCATCATGGCTATGATTGTCCACCTCAAGTCCCGTTTGTCTACAATCAGGACTCGTGTTTCAATCAAAATTTTGATTATTTTCCACAAACTTCACCGAGTTTTCCACAACAATATCTTTGTTGTAAAGATTGTGGGGGTCCTCACAGACATTTTTCCAATGTCAACCGATGAATTATTACGAACCTAATCCGCGTTATAATTCTAATTATTCTGGTTTTGACCATTTCAACCCCCACAATATACCATCAATCATCCAATCTTAAATGCTCAAAATGAGTTTCTCAATTCTCAAAATAAGCTTATGGAGCAAATGACATCCATATGTGATATGGTTGGTCAAATTATGCAAAGAAGAAGAAGAACGAGGCCGAATTGCAGAAGATCAAAGGGGTAGGCCTAAAGATCGATATTGTAAGATTCCCATTTGCTATGAATGATACGAGGACTATACCATGCAAATCATACCCATTTATACAACAAGGAGGCCCGATGACTCTCTCATAATAGAGGATGAGCATCTTGACACTATTCCGGCAATGGAATCCGACAAAGTAATAAAGTCTAGTGTTGAGAACCTTGTCCCAATCCCAAGTGAGTTCAAGGGTATTTCTGAAGATACGTGTAATGTGCCCGTTTGTGAAGATCCTTCCACTTTTAATGCTGGAATTGTTGAAGCCGATTTTGATCCAAATGATGATACTTCGAGTGATGATGATTCTTTTGAGAACATCGAGTACGTTGATGCATCACCTTCCTATTCAGAGCTCGTTAGTTTAGAGAAGGTTAATGATGTCGATCAAGAAGAGAAAGAGTTTGATTTAGAAGATATTCTTCAAATCCAAGACGTTAACCTTCGTGAGAGATTGTTGAAAATAAGTCGTCTTATTTCTAATATCGAATCTTTGAAAGATAAACCCACTCCGGATCGTGTGTTCAAGTCTCCTTCTCCATTTCCTATCCCCGTCGCAGATAGTGATTCGTTCTTAGAGGAGTCCGATACTTCTCTTTCTCATTTGGATAATTCTTTACCCGAATTCGAGACTTTTAGCGATCATACGGAAGAGACGAGAAGTGGCAGTACCACTACTCATGCTAATTACTCTCTTCCCGAGTATGATTCATTTCTTTTTTAGATTGAGCCCGATCAGGGAGGGTTGACTAGTGTTGTTATTTCTAATAATTCAAATGATCTTCTTTTAGAAATTCCCGAGTTTGAATCATTTCACTTTGATCAATCGTTTCCTCGTCCTCCTCTAGAACCACCAGATGTTGAGATTAACTTAGTTATTGAGACCGATGTACCCGAGATAAACGATTTGGATAAGCTTAATGGAGATGAATGTTTTGACCAAGGGGGAGGAGAGATTAATTTTGAAGCTGACAATTCCTTCACATTTGTCACTTGGATTTTTCTCCCGTTTCTCACCTACCCTGAGGTTTCTCCCTTACTTTCCTCCACCAAAAATGAGAATACCATTTTTGACCCCGGCATCTCCACGTAGAGTCGGTGGCCTCTCATCGGGATGGAACTTTCATGTGCTTTAATGTTTATCCAAACATTAATGAAAGCCCGATTGAGATTTTCAGTTCCAAACTTTCCCTAAGGACAAATGAATTCAGGGATCGAGTCGAGCTTGCGACTCGGTGAACAAAAACAAGCCGCTTCGTGGGAGTTTACCCCATGCATATCCTTTTCTATTTTCTTTCTATTTTCTAAATGTGTTGTGATGTGTTGAGGCTTGTACTCTTCCGGTTTTCGTTGTTTGTTGTTTGTTGTGATTTTTGCAGGATGAACCCAACAATTTCTGAAGCCTCTCGTGTTCGGTGTTGTGTCCCGGTTCACTCGAGCTTCCTATCCTCTGTTTGGAATTAGTTTGGGGAGATCCGATATCCTTTCATCTTATCGATTCACGTTTATTTTTGCATAATTCATAAACGGCTTAGATTTTCGTAGGAACCCGGCCTTAAACATTGAGGACAATGTTTTATTTTAGTTTGGGGAGGGAATCTATCGATTTGATGTTACCTGTTTATTGTTTTGTTCTCACGTACCCGTTTTCCCACAAAAATAGCAAAAAAATTAAATTTTTAAGTTTTTATTAAAAAAATGAAAAAATGAAAAAAATAATAATAAAAAATGTTTAGACACGAATGTAGGTTTTCCGTTGGTGAGAATAAGAAGTAATTTTTGACCCGATCGAACGTGTTGAGTTCTAGCTTTCTCCCTTAACAATTAATGATGATAGTTTGTGCTAGTCTCATGTAGACTTTAAACATGCTAGACTTGAAATCATTAGTAAATGAAGACTTGTGCTAATCTCAAGTAGATTTTAAATATGCCGAGTTGGATTTTATATAGGCTAAGTATTTGCGAATCTCTTTATTAGAGATTTTAAATTGCAAAGAATAAGAAATGATAGTGTTGATTACGAATTAGGATGCTAAACAAAGTTTATTTGGAAAACTTAAAGGCTTATAAGAATAACTTGTGGTTTTTCTTCCCCGAAGTTCTTAAAATGATTAATTATACGTGTTCTCTTTAATTTTTACAAATTAGAGTTTTACTCTTAAAAGTCTAATCAACATATTTAGAGAAAAAGCTTTATCGATGATAATAGCTAATCATTTGTAAATAAGAATTTTAGTTCAAGTTTATACTTTGGTTTTCTAAAATGAAATTTTTCTATTTGCAAAAATAATGTGTTGAATTAATATATAAAAAAAAAGAAAAAAAATGATGAAAAAGAAAAAAATGTAGTTGGTGAATAAAAAGGATGCAAGTTATAAATCCTTAGTGTTAATAATTAATATACAAACTCCATCGCAATAAAGTACATGGGCATTTGTCGGTTCGCTCCCGATGTGACATCGAAAGAAAGGGTGGAGGATGTATATTTAGGGTTGGTATCATAATAAGTACACGAGCTCTTGTCGGAGGCGTGGCCGATGTGTCGTCGAAAGAAAAGTGATACCGGTTCCTAGCCTAATAATGTAAATAGTAATAATAATGTTGCAAGTTAGAAAATAAATAGTAAAAGTTTTTTTTTCTAAAACCAAAGTATTCTTTTAAACCAAAATTTGCAAAAGTCTACAAGGCTTTTTTATCGGAAGTTCATGCGTCTCGATTATTATTCTCCGGATGGGGTGTCAAAAGCCTTAGCACTTACCCGATGACGGTGGGATGCTAGAGAAGAAAGTCATTCATGGGGCAAGTGAACCAACGATGTCTTAGCTAAGGAGGTTTTTGTTTGCTTTGAGTTGTGATCTTACTAAGTGATTAACATATTAGCCCAAAAGGCCCATGTGTAAAGCATAGTCGGATTTCAACTATCTAAATATGTGGTTTTAATGGTTTAAATTAATTGAAGCACACACACTTAAATATATGATTTATGTCGGGAAGAGAAATTCACAAGTTGTAATTATAAGTAGTCTTAGCATCTTAGCTCGTACTTAACGGTGATCTTATTTTTAAGCTTAGTATGGGAAAAGTGAAAAATCGAGAATGATGAAGTTATCTTGTAAGACACTTTTCAAGTGCTTTTTGTTCTATGATCCTTAAAATTACCACCAAGGTAATGAAAACAATACATTATGTCACACAAGAATAAGTTGTAGTTAGATAGACTATCAAGAAAAATCATAAAAAATAAAAAATCTTTGAAAATGGGAAATCGGGTGTTTTATAACTTGTGATCTCTTAGCTCTCTCAACAAAAATCTTTGCTACTTTTCAAATGTTTAGTTTGGGGAATTTTGATAAGTGTAAAATACACATATCCGTTAACACCAAAAATAACCCTAAATGACCCAAAACAGACTTAAAATGGCAAAGATATACTTGTTTTTGTGTTTTGTGTGTGCAGGTACGGATAAGACAAAAATCACAAGAAAACCGTCAAAAAACAGACAAACACGGACACGGGAATCAGAAGAGCACAAAAGAAGCCAAGGATTCAAAGCCGAAGCCAAGAAAAGTCAACTATGGTCAAGCTTCAGTCAAAAGTAGTCAAACAGTCAAAGAAAGTCAAACCTTGGTCAACAGAAGTCAACCACTAGAAGACAAAAATCCCAATGTTTCCATTTAAGTCCCCCAAGTTCCAAAAGTTACACAAATGGTCCCTAAGGCTTAATGGGCCCTAAACTTATCAAAAACCCTACCCGGCCCAAAACCCTAAAACCCATTACCTTTTATTAAACCACAGGGGCCATTCCTGCCAAAAATGAAAGTCATTTTATACCTAAACTTTCATAAACCAAAGACAAGGACTAGTCTTGCAATTACCCCAAACTCACACCCGTTTTTACCCCTTCAGTTATAAAAGAAAAAGGCGCGAAAATTTGTTTCACTATTCACCCGTCACTCCCATTTTACCCAAATGATCAAAACAAAGGGCAAGCTTAAATTGAAGGATAAAGAAGACAATTCAAGGTATAATGAACACGTGTGCAGGGTCATCACATCATCAAACAAGCTCATTGGTGCAAACCCACATGGGGAATGCCACGTTGGAAGACTAAAAGCACACAAATGATGATTCTTACACTTGACTCACTCAGAGAGAAAGCACAAGGAGTCTTAACACGGATTGCCAAGCTGGCAATCCGTGTGATCCCAAGATGATCCAATGGCCAAAATTAACTCTACAATGATTGAGAGGATCTAAGGGTGAAGGTGCAGAGGAGCGTCCAACAGAATGGGAAGGCTAGAAGCTTCTCATTTGAGCTATAAATAGAGGCCTCAGCTCACACACATAGGATCTTATCTTTTCTTTTCCCGTTTTAGAGGGTAGCTTAGTAGAATTTAGCTTAAATTTAGCTTATTGCAATTTCCTTTTAAAATTCAGTTGTAATTTTCTTTTAAATCATGTAATCAAGTTTTATTTTAATGCAATCTAGTTTTACTCTTAAATACTTTGTCATAAGCTCTTTTAAATTTCACTCATAAGCTCTTATTTCTTCTCAAATGTTAAGCTATTGTTCTAATAAGCTCATATAAGCTCTTACTAGTCTATAAGCTAGTAATTGAGCTAAATCAGACCTTAATCTACTTAAGTCTTATAAATTAGTTTAAAACCCTAACTATTTTGGACCTAAAAGCTTTGGAAGGGGATTCAATCATGGAAGGAATCCCAAGGACTTTTACTAGCTTATCCATAAGGATAAGCTAGAGCTGTAGATAAGCTCAAAGAGCCTAAAAGCTTCTGTTTAGCTGAAGCCAATTGTAAGTTTTCTTTTAAGTTTCCTTTGTCATTTAATTTTTAGCTTAAAACTGCCCATTTGCTTATTAGTAGTTTAAACTGCTTATCTAGTTGCTTAATTGGGCTTATTTGTGATTCATGTTGCTTATTAATCATGATTTACTATCTGTTTTTAGCTAGTCTAGTTTAGAGCTTAGTTTTTCATTGTTTGCCTTTAAAAATCTCAAAAACAAAAATATAGTTAGCAGTTGTGTAGATAATAGATTTTAGCTTATTAGATTAATGAATCATGTTTATTAAGCTTGTTTTAAGCTAATAGTTATCTGGTAATTAGGTTTGGATCATTAGATTTTAATTTCACAAGCTCATTTGAAATCTGTCTTACATAAGGGAGTGTTTGGTTTAGTAGAGTTTGACTTCTTAAAGTCAAACTTAATTGTGCAATTCATTTGAGATAGTTTCAAATTCACTTCAAACTAGTAGTTAAATAGTTTTCATAAGTTAGTTTTCAAAATTTAATAAGTTTGAGCTTATTTTACTTGGCTGTGCACCAGGGGACTATTTTCCTTTTTCTAGCTTGTGAAAATTTTATCCTAGCCCTTTTAGATTTTGTTTGTGCTTGCATTATGTTTAGATATAACCATTTAGTGTGTCTAGTGCAGAGGAAAGCACCAAGGTATCCTGCATTGGGGATTTGGGCCCTTGGGCATTTGCACTAGCAGTAGTAACTATAGTTACTACTGCTGTCCTTTTTAGCCTAATTTCAACTAATTGTTTGTAGTAATCATTATCTTAAACTCAAATAGCTTAAAGTTAACATATAGCTTAGCATAGATTAAGATTTACTTTTCATTTCTCTAGCATAATTACTTAGGATAATCTAGTTTAAAAAGTCATGAAAATATCATAAATACCAAAAACAGTAGTAACTTAGATTAGCTTTTATAAACTTAGCTTATTATACCTGTTTTTATTACTTGAACTCATAGCTTATAAGTGGTTAGTTAATACTCCATAAGCTTAGCTTCTGTCTTGGCTTATTGAGTATTAAAGTTTGTCTTATTTTTGAACTTTTTGAGTTACCTTCTTAGTTTAGCTTTTTAATTTCCTATTTTAGTTAGCTTAATGTGTTTTCAGCTCAAGTAGCTTCTCTTTTTTAGCTTGTAGACATCATAAGCTTCATAGGTTAGCTTTTAGTTTGTAATTTAAGCTTATATTAAAGTATGTGCAAAGCTTTTAGTAAAAATAAGCAAAAGTGAGCTCAAAAGCTCACTTTCTGTTGATTGTTGCTTTCAACAGCTTTTAAGAGCTTATTTTTTGTTAAGAGCTTATGTTGCTTTCATTAAAGTTGCTCACATTAGCTTGTTTTACAACTTTTGTTCTTTGAGTTTTGAAAAATAAAAAAAAAAGTGCAAAAAGGGGTGTCTGCCAACCTCGAACCCGTGACCTCTAGTATACAAGCCCAACGTGTTAACCAAGTGTGCTACATTAGCTCGTCCGTCCACTTACCTTTCCATTTTAACTTTAAACACGTTTTCTTTTCTTTTTCTTAAATTTTTCACAATTTTTCATTAATTAGTTTAATTTCTAGGATTTTTCGAAAGTTTAAATTTTAGAAAATTCATAAAAAATAGAAAAAAGTTTCAGAAAAATACAAAAAATAGTTTTTAGTATTAGAATAAATACTTTTAGGTTTACATTCAGAAAAATCATTTTCAACACTTTTAGATTATAATTTTCATTTTTAAGCCTTTATTTTAAATTTTAAAAATAGGATTTTAATTTTAAAAATAGTTAAAAATAGTTTTCTGAGTTTTTAAGTTACTTTAGACTTTTCTAAGTTTAAAAATCATTTTTCTAAATTTTTAGGACTTAATTTGCTATTTTTTAGGATTTAATTAGATTAAAATAGTTTTTAATTCATAATAAATTCAAAAATAATCAAAAAAATGTTTTTCCTTTTCTTAAAATTTTCTTTTGTCCTAATTTAGGTTTAGAAATTTAGTTTGCATTTTTAGGAGTTAATTTTAGTATATTTGCTTATTTGTCGCGTTTTATTTGCTCCCGTTAATTAGTTTAAGTGTTTAATTACTTTTAATTGTTGCTTTTATTTAGTAGTTATAGATACTCAAAAATATCTTTTCTCTCATTCAAATCATAATCCAAGCTAAAGCAAGGTTTCAATTTCACAAGTCGTTGGGGAAACGACCTACGTGATCATTCTTCCCGGTTAAATATACGTATTATATATTATATATATATCTTTTAGAGTGAGCTTTTCTTAAGGAAAACTTTAGAAAAGTTCTTAATTGCTATTTTAGAATATTATTATTATATTTTATAGTATATAAAACTTGAAATCACCCCTAGTTCCAAGATTCTTGTTAAGGCCGAAGCTTCTCAGAAGCGAAAGGCCTCTACTTCTGGTGCCACTTCAAGCCATGTTGCTAAGTGTACTAGGTCTGCCTTGGCTCATACGTCTGGTAGTACCACTCGGCCTAGTTTTTTTGCAGGTGATGATGATGAAAGTGATGATGATGATCATGCTTGTGTTGAGATTCTGTTGGTTACCCCTCTTTGTTCTACTGATGTGATCCCTCCTTTAGGGAACCAGGGTCGGAGCTCCGTTGCTCCTACTGCTGAAGGCTCTAACTCCCGAGGTAATTGTTTTTGCTTTCTAAGTTTTTTTTGCCTTACTGTGTTTTTATTTTGCAGATTCTCGGGGTAAGGGCATTATGGTTGATGATGCTGTTGCACCTTCTGGTGGTGTAAGCCGACAGAGATCGTCCTCTGGACCCGCTCCCTCATTTAGGGATGTTTCCGGTGATGCTATTCATACGAACTTCTTCCCCTTTTCTGCTGGTCCTTATTATGCCACTTATCCTGAGGATGGTGTTGCTGGGAATTGTGAGTTTACTCGGGAAGAGTGGGATACTCCCTACCGACCTACTTTCGAAGTTCTAACGAATGAGGTTTTTAAGGATCCTGCTATTTGTAAGACTATTTTTGATCAGTTTCCCACACCAGGAGAGATGGTTCGAGTTGAGGGTTTCTCCGATGATCAATTAACTGCAAAGATGAGTGTGTTGCATTGTATGATGATGTCGCATGGTGGTGAGCTTCTTGCTCTCTATCGTGGGTTGAATCAATCTCATCATGAGTATGTGTTATCAGCGAACTCCAGGTTGAAAGGTTATGAGGAGAAGGTTGCTAACATGACTGGGTTAGAACTTTAAGTGTCTGCCTTGAAGAAGCAGGTTTCTGGACTTAATGAAAAACTTTCTTCCTCTGATGCTTCTTTTGCCAAGTCCAAGGCTAAGGGGAAGGAGATGAAGAAAAGACCAAATCTCTTGGTAAGAGTCTGGATAATTTGCATGCTGAGGTGGCTCGCCTTTCCGCCGCTCTTAACCAAGCTATTATTCTTGAGGCTGAAAGGGATGAGGAGATCCTTCGGTTGAATACTACTCCTCCGGAGTTTTGGTCCTTCTTCCGGGGCCAATTCCAGGGTTTGGTCCGAAAGTTTCTTGCATCTGATGAGTTTAGTAGAGTTCAGGGTGAACTCCTTTCTTCGGCTGCTAGTGCTGGATTTGAGCGTGGTTTAAGTATGCATCAGACTAAGGATGAGTCTGCTGCTATGTTAAAAAAAGATGGTTAATTTCATGCCTGGTGCTCAAGAAAGGCTTGCTGAAGCTTCCCCCTTGTTGCTCAAACTGACTATGCTTTTCTTAACAAGATTTCTGAGTATGTTGCTGAACCTCTATCGGTTATCCTTTAGCTTAAACCTGAGAAATTGGTTCGTCCAGCCAATGTCTCATTCCAAGGGATACTCGTATTTCTCCTCCTATTGCAACGGAGTCGACCGTGACACCCGTTCCCAAATCCTTAGAGTTGTCTGCTAATGTTGCTCCTGTCTCCTCTGCTGTTGCTTCAGAGCAAAATGAGGAGCAGGTGAATGTTGTGGTTGACGGGTCGGATCTTGAGATGGTTGATGGTGCTGCCCCTTCTAAGTCTAGAGGTGTTTTTGGGCAAGGTACTTCTCATGTTTTTGATGATGTTACTGAAGTGAGCGTGGTAGGGTCAGAGCGTATTTCCTCTGGCCTTACCGATGTTGTTGTGGCCCTTTCTGCTGGTGAGAAAGGTGATGGTTCTACTCCTTCTTCTACCATTGAAGAGGTTTTTGTTCCCCCTTCAGGTGTTTAGGTTTTTAGCTTTTTCCTTTTTCTTTCCTTTCTTTTTCTCTTTTTTTGTAAGTCCATTTTCTGTTAGGGGAGGGGCGCGTGGTATGCCGGAGAACACTTGTTGCTCCGAGCTTGGGGTAAACTGACTATAGATGTGTTGTTGTCCATCCAACGGATCCTGAGTCACGCCACCCGTCCTAAGCCAAATGGCTTCCCCTTGGGACCTATAGTATAGTTGGTCAAGCCTTCATAGGTTCAATAGGCTAAATATTGCTTTCCGAAGCAGACAGGATGCCATCATGCCTAGCCCTTGAACTTGCCTGGTTACTAGCTCTTTAAGTATTGTTTTACTTTCTTTATGTAACCACCGACTACATTCGAAATATTGTATTGCCGCCTTCGTTCGGCTTGTAATAGGTACTTTGTAATATAATTTCCCTTTTAATATAATCCGCTCTTTGGTACGCTAGTTTGTTCTCATAGCTTGTTTGTAATGTTTATACGTTCGTATCTAGCACTTTAGCATTGGTTTATGCCCCAAAACGCCTTATGTTTGCTCCTGTTATATGTTTTTTGTATGATCCGGATGATCACATCCGGATCACCCCATATACCAGAGCAAATGTTTATTAGCTATGTTCGTACACATTACAAGTTGCTTATGTTTCCTTCCTCTCTTATTGTTATATGTTCTCTCCACGACGTTGTTGTTCATCGGAGTTATTCGCCCGGAAGGAAGGGATCATTGTGTCTCCTCCTTCGGCCTTATGCTAAAGTTTTCGTGTTTTAACTTTGCCTTCACATATGCATTTCGTGTGTATGGGGTAAGTGTGTTCTTTTACTAATATCCGGAGGTAGCGAGCCATCCGGAACTTACCATGCTTCGTGTTTGCATCATTGTTACTTATCCAATAGAATTTGACTTTATCATGCTAAGGTAAAAATCAAATACTTAAATATAAAAGTAGAAGGGCCCTCCGAGGTGAGCTAACACTTTGAAAATGGCTACCTCGGATGGGTTACATAGTGCTTTTAGACATATGTTACGATTACAAGTCCATTCAGTTACTCCCACTAACTTCGTGGTTGCAGTTTTTTTCCCCTGGTGCTTTGCTTGTTGCTTTGCCTTTCTTGCTGCTGCTTGTCTCTTCTATCGATGGTCTTGTTTTGATACCTACCGATACTTCTTGGTTGAGGAATTCTAGCTTTATAGTTGCCAGCCCTGTTAACACTTTTACTTTTAGGTTTAAGATTTTTAGGAGATGTGTGATTCGGAACCTGTGGAATGGGACCGTTGCATTCATAATTTCCTTTTTGTACCTTCTTTCTTGTTCTGTTGCTGGTGTATGGTTTCCTTCTACCTGAGCAACCAATGTTAATGAATCAATCAAGACATGTAAGTCCTTCATACCTTGATTAGCAGAGGCAGCTAGTCCTGCCAATAGTGCTTCACAATCCATGGCATGGTTGGATGCTTTAAACTTCAATAGGACGACATATGAATACATCTTGTCTTCAGGACTGACCAGGATAATTCGTACACCCGAACCTTCTTCAATTGTTTCTCTACCTAAATACAACCTCCAGGCTCTTGTCTGGGGTTAAACTTGCTTGAAGTCCCTTACTTAGGTCGAATATCCCCCCTTTGTTTACATCTGGTGTCTCCTCTACTTGCTTCCCTTGGCCAAAGAACTTCTTCACTACCGGTCCTTCAGCCTCCTTTATTTGGATGTACGAGATGTCATATGTACGTATCTCGGTAGCCCATTTTTACAATCGTCCTTCTCTTCTAGCAAGCTTTAGTGTTTCTTCCATTGGTTTATCGGTTACTACTTTAACCTTATGGTTTCTAAAGACTGCTCTCAGGGATCTTGCTGTGTGAATTAGTGCTTGCACCCTTTTTTCTGTTAGGGTGTAGCATATTTCCATTCCTTGCAGCGGTCGGCTTACATAGGAAACATGCATCTGGATTCCTTCCCTTTCTACCAGTAGCACAGAACTTATTGTCTCGTTTCTTTGCCGTAGACATAGCATTAGATCTTCTCCTTCTTTTGGGATGGCCAATGTTTGTAACTTGCTTAGTTTCCTTTTGATCATTCGAAGAGCTTCTTCAGTCTCATTCATCTAGCCAGATTCTTTTGGTGTCTCCATCCTTGTTCGGTCCTCACGTATGGGGTGCTTCAGCTTCGCAAGCTTCAGGATGAACTTGTTAATGGTTGTTAGTTGCAGGAATAAGCTTCGTATTTGGTTTGGACTTCTTGGGGTGGGGCTTAGGATGATTGCATGTATTCTTCTTGGATCTGCCCTTAGTCCTTCTTTTGTTACCATATGGCCGAGGAACCTTCCTTCCTTTACTCCGAACGAGGACATGGTCGGATCGATCTTGATGTGTACTATTTTCAACTTTCTTAATGTTTCTTTGACATCTTGAACTAGACCCAACTCACTTTTGCTTTCTATTACTATTTCTTCCAAGTATGTTTCTACGTTCCTTCCTCTTTGATCGGCTAAGACCTTTTCCATCATCCTCTGAAGCGTAGCAGCGGAGTTTTTTTTAACTCTTTCGACATATGGGTGAAACAAAATACCCCTTCCTCCGTATGAAACCCAATTTTTTATTCATCACCCTCTGCCATTCTTATTTGGTTGTATTCCTTCGGAATTCTTAGGAAACACTTGTACGGGTATCCTATTAAAGATGCTAGCTCTTCACCTTCTTCCTGTAAGGGATACATGTCCTTGGCACAAACTTTGTTAAGGCTAGAGTAATCTACTTGCACCTTCCAAGTTCCACTAGCTAGTTTAATTTTTATTGTGTTGGTAATCCATTCGGGATATTGAACCTTTCTAATTAGTCATTCCTTTAGCCAATGGAACACTTTTTCTTTAAATTCCAGTCTTCCTTCTGATGCCATGGGTCGTCTCTTATGAACCACATGTTTGGCAAAGGGGTATATCCTTAGTTGATGCTCCATGATGAATCGTGGAACAGTGGTTCTTTCTGCTCCGGTCCATGCAAATACCTCCCTGTTTTCCCGTAAAACATCCACCAATAATTGCGTGTAGTTGGTTGTCAATGTGGTTCCCATCGTCACATACTGGTCCAGAAGTTCATGGCTGAAGGTGAATGCTTCTTCTTCATTATCTCTGCCCCATGCTCTTTCAAGTGACATCGGATCTGAAGTAGGCCCTATTACAGAGTTACTTTTTGTTCTTAGGATTACTTGTTCCCTTATCCTGGACATTTGTTCTTCACGTTGACGCCACTGTACCTCCTTCCACGATCCTTGTACCCTTTCCAGGTGTTTGCATTCTTGTAGAGCCTCTCTACTGGTTTCCATTGTTACGACTCCTTGGTTAGTGGGGAATTTGATCATAGAGTGGATGGTAGAACCCACTGCTCCGAGGCTTCTCATTTCGGTCCTTCCTAATATGCTGTTGTACGGTGAAAGACATTTTATTATTGCAAACTCCATTAGCACCGTCTTGTTTCTTCCTTCCTTTCCCAAAGTTACTCGAAGATCTGTTACTCCTAAGGGATGATATGTTTCCCCTGAAAAACCTATCATCGAAATCTTGCATCTTCTGAGTCTTGACCGGATGTTGACACCGAGGTTTCTGAAGCAGTGTTCATACATGATTTCGGATGAACTTCCTCCGTCAACAAGGATCCTTCAGACTTGATTTCCTTCTATTATTCCTTCTAATATGATGGGTTTGTTCGTCAATTGACTCCGAGGGATTGCTGAGAAGGTGAGTTCATTCATCATACATGACCTTTTTTCTTTAAAAGATCTCTTGTGATTTCCTTCTTGCCTTATCATGTTTATGACCTTCACACCATTCCTTTATGGGTTCCCATTCCGCTGGTTGTTTCGGCGGATGTCCTTCACTAGATGAGCCAATTTCCCCAAGGCCACGACTCCCTCTATTTGTTCCTTAACTGATAACAGTCGTTAGTGTTGTGACCTCTATCCTTATGGTAGTCATAGAACTTATTCAAGTTTTGCTTTTCAGGAGTTCTGATCAAAGGCGGTGGTTTTGGGAAGCTTATGCTTTCCATGGCGAGGATTTCTTTCGGAGTCTTGGTAAGTAGGGTGAAAGTGTCTTTTCTGGGATAAGGAGTGTACACCCCCATATTCCTTCGTGCTTCCCTTGGGCCGCCCCTGTTTCTGGCTCTTTCAGCTCCTCCGGTCCATGCTGAACGAACGTATCCTTTGTCCCCTTGAGAAGGACAGACCATTTCTGCTGACCCAGCGACCACTTCTCCTCTAATGAAAGACCCTTTCAAACATTTCATCCACCGTTTTAGGTATTTTGTCATTGAGCTTCTTGGCAAGTTCCGGATGACCATGACCATGCATAAAAGCTGAAATGCATAGGACCTAAGGAACTCCCTTTATATT
>BQNB010031010.1:30934-54359 GCA_026074375.1 Tanacetum coccineum
GAAGAGTGTAGAAGAAGAATCAATTAATGGTAGGTTTTGATTGCGTTTTGAATATTATAATCTGAAACCGATTATTCATATGGAATTGTAACTAATTATAGAAGATTATAGAAGAAGAATCAATTAATGGTAGGTTTTGAATGCGTTTTTTGAATATTATAATGTTAATTGAAACTGATGAATATTTTTAATGCATGTTTTTAATGATGGTGCAATATGATGTTGTACATTTGTGGTTAATTAAGGTAGTCCACATAAGAAAATTTAATGGGATAATTAATTCTTATGCTTTAAAGGATTGTTCTAAACTCTGTTTTATTAGAGTTTAAGATTATTATGTATTATTGATCTACGTAACAGTTATGAGCATTAATTGGCCAGTTAATCTCATAACTTCCTTCATAAATGCAATGGTTACATGATCATAATTATGGTCATTAAGTCAAACTTGAAACCGCCCATTTAATAGGTATAGTTACAAACATTAAATATTGAAACTGCCCATTTAATAGACATTAAGCTAACGCTGCTAACCATTAAAGGAGTCAGGGAGAATTAGTGACTTGATGGATGTACACTTCGTACCTCTAAACACATTTTCAAGTATGATCAAATTCCCACAATTGCACTAAATTTCCAACAATCCTCCCCAATTTAGTAC
This sequence comes from Tanacetum coccineum, assembly GCA_026074375.1. Taxonomy (NCBI): domain Eukaryota; kingdom Viridiplantae; phylum Streptophyta; class Magnoliopsida; order Asterales; family Asteraceae; genus Tanacetum; species Tanacetum coccineum. Next base: position 31,596 of record BQNB010031010.1, read on the forward strand.
AATTCATTTGCATGAAAATTAAACATCAAACAAAACAAGTGCATAAATGAAAATGTCCTGAGGATTGCTGAGCCTCAAGGTCCGAATGTGGTTACTGGTACGTTTCTGCTCAATAACCGCTATGCTTTTGTTTTATTCGATTCGGGTTCCGATAGGAGTTTTGTGGATACTAGATTTAGTTCCATGCTTGATATCGATCCGGTTAAAATAGGAGCTAGTTATGAGGTAGAGTTAGCAGATGAAAGGGTAGCTAGTACGAACACTGTTTTGAAAGGTTGCACTTTGAATTTAGTGAACCATGTTTTTGAAATCGATCTTATGCCGATTGAGCTTGGTACGTTTGACGTCATCATCGGTATGGATTGGCTTGTCAAGCACGATGCCGTTATCGTTTGTGGCGAGAAAGTTGTTCGTATACCGTATGGGAACAAGATGTTGATAGTCGAAAGTGACAAGGGTGTATCTCGATTAAAGGTCATATCGTGTATCAAGGCCCGTAAGTACGTCGAGCGAGGTTGCCATTTGTTTTTGGCACATGTGACGGAAAACAAGTCGAAGGAGAAACGATTGGAAGACGTGCCTGTAATTCGTGATTTTCCTGAGGTGTTTCCTGAGGAGTTGCCAGGACTACCACCGCCGAGGCAAGTAGAATTTCGAATTGATCTAGTACCGGGGGCTGCACCTGTTGCACGTGCACCGTATAGATTAGCACCGTCTGAAATGAGAGAGTTGTCGGTACAACTGCAAGAGCTGCTGGAGAAAGGATTTATTCGTCCGAGTTCATCACTGTAGGGAGCACCAGTGTTGTTTATGAAGAAGAAAGATGGATCTTTTAGAATGTGTATCGATTATCGCGAGTTGAATAAGTTGACTGTCAAGAATCGTTATCCTCTTTCGAGAATTAACGATTTATTTGACCAACTACAAGGTTCTGGCGTATATTCTAAGATCGATCTGCGATCAGGATATCACCAGTTACACATTAAGGAGGAAGACATTCCGATTACTGCATTTAGAACTCGGTATGGTCACTTTGAGTTTCAAGTAATGCCGTTTGGATTGACTAATGCACCTGCTGTATTTATGGACTTGATGAACCGAGTATGCAAGCCGTATCTGGATAAGTTCGTCATAGTGTTCATCGATGATATTTAGGTTTATTCCAAGGACGAAGAAGAGCACGGAAAGCATTTAAAGATTATTCTGGAGCTGCTTAAGAAGGAGAGATTGTACGCCAAGTTTTCAAAGTGTGATTTTTGGCTAGATTCGGTACAATTTCTGGGTCATGTGATTGATCGTAGTAGTGTTCATGTCGATCCTGCCAAGATCGAAGCCATTAAGAGTTGGGCTGCACCGACGACGCCAACGGAGGTGAGGCAATTTCTTGGATTGGCTGGGTATTATAGGAGGTTTATTGAAGGTTTTTCTTTGATTTCTAAGCCACTGACTAAGTTGACTCAGAAAAATAAGAAATACAAGTGGGGAAAAGAAGAAGAAGAAGTTTTTTAAACATTGAAGCAGAAGTTGTGTAGTGCACCGATCTTAGCGTTGCCCGAAGGAACGAAAGATTCCGTGGTGTATTGTGACGCGTCTCTTAAGGGTTATGGAGCCGTGTTGATGCAAAGAGAGAAGGTGATAGCGTATGCTTTTAGACAATTGAATGTCCATGAAGAGAATTACACTACTCACGATTTAGAATTAGAAGCCGTTGTTTTCGCTCTTAGATTATGGAGACATTATTTGTATAGAACGAAGTGTGTGGTTTTCACCGATCACAAGAGCCTATAATATATTTTGAATCAGAAAGAGTTGAACCTGAGACAACAAAGATGGATTGAGTTGTTGAGTGATTATGATTGTGAAATTCGGTATCATCCTGGAAAAGCGAATGTTGTGGCTGACGCCTTGAGTCGCAAGGAAAGAATTAAGCCATTGCGTGTTTGAGCTTTGATGATGACTGTTCACAATGATTTACCGATGCAAATTCGTGAAGCTCAAAAGGAAGCAATGAAAAAAAAATGTTAAGGCAGAACATTTAGGGAGATTGATTAAGCCAATATTCGAATTTTGCTCTGATAGAACACGTTGTTTTGGAAATCGTGTTTGGTTGTCGCGATGACTATTACAGGTGGGTTGACGGGATTGGTTATGCATGAGTCGCTTAAGTACAAGTATTATATCCATCCGGGTCTAGGACAAGATTTATTCATGATACTGAAACATTGTAATGGTGGCGAATATTGAACAGCTGATATTACCCGGTATGTTAAACAAATGTATGAACTTGTCGAGAAGGTTAAGATGAGATTTGAAATACGTTCTGGATTGTATACATCAACTGAGTATTAATGTTTGGAAGTGGGAAAAGGATCACCATTTGGTTTTTTGAGTGGATTGCCTAGTATATTTCGAGCAGGGTACTGATACGTATTTGGTTTTTATCGAATTCCGACTGACCATATCAGCTCATTTCTTGCCAATGAAGAAAACGGATAGTATGGAGAAACTCACACGACTTCATTTGAAGGAAATAGTATGTAGGCATGGTGTTCCTGTTTCGATCATTTCGGATCGAGATAGTATTTTTACGTCCTAAAGTTTCTGTGGAGATCGTTCGGAAAGCGTTTGGGAACGATTATGGGATATTGAGTACTGCTTACCACCCTCAAACGGATGGTCAAAGCAAAAGGACAATACAAACGTTGGAAGATATGTTTCGTGCCTGTATGATTGACTTTGGAAGTAGTTGGGATCGCCATTTTCCATTGATCGAGTTCTCATACAACAATAGTTATCACGCAAGTATTAAGGCTGCACCATATGAAGCTTTGTATGGACGGAAATGTAGGTCACCTGTATGCTGGAGTGAGGTTGGGGATAGCCAACTCACCGGTCCAGAATTGATCCGTGATACGACCGAGAAGATTGTCCAGATTAAAAACCGTTTGCTAGCTGCTCGTAGTCGCCAGAAGAGTTATGCAGATAAGAGAGCTAAGCCGTTGGAATTTAAAGTTGGTGATATGGTACTGCTTAAGGTATCGCCAAGGAAGGGCGTTGTGCGTTTTGAAAAGCGCAGAAAGGTAAGTCCACGTTATATTAGGCCATTCAAGATTCTAGCTAGAGTTGGTCCTATAGCTTATACGTTGGAGTTGCCTAAAGAGTTGAAAGGGATACATAATACTTTTCATGTTTCGAATCTTAAGAAGTGTTTAGCGGAAGGTGATGTTGTTGTTCCGATGGATGAGATTCAACTTGATGATAAGTTGCACATGATTGAAGAGCCAGTGGACGTTATTGATAGAGAGGTTAAGCGACTTAAGCAAAGTCGGATACCTATTGTCAAGGTTCGTTGGAATTCACAAAGAGGTCCAGAATTTACTTGGAAACATGAGGATCAGATTAAGAAAAAGTACATTTATCTCTTTACAAGTAAGGACGAAACAAAGAAAGCGAATAAGTCGAGCTGAGCACCGGGAAGACGCTCCCTAAAGAAGGGGAGAATGTAACAACCCGAGTTTCAGGTCAACGTGTATCCTGAGCTACGACGATTATTTTTATACGTAACTAGTTATAGTCGTTTATGCTATATATGGTTTGATGAGAATATTTATTTATAAGGTGAAATCAATCCGTGATTTAGTTTCTATATGTTTTTAGCGTTTAAGAAAGTCAGAAAAATTTATTTTGCTGCTCCGAGAGCGTAAATATGTCATTTTGTATTTTATCGCGTTTTCTTGAGTTTTTGTAAAAACCGTGTTTAAAGGTCGTGCTTTGCGAGGTTTAACGTTTTATTAAATGTTTTAAAGTAAAATTAGTGAGACGTATTTAAAATATTTATAAACGTGATGTGACCCGAGTATTTGGCTGATTTTAAATAAAAGAAAAAGGACTTTGTACTAGTTTTAAAAGAGATTAAGGATGGAGGGACCAAAATTGCCAATTTATCAAAAGTCAATTCTATAAATAGGCACCACTTATACACATAAACTCTTTTAGAAAAAAATTCATCCTATCCCTCTCTTGCTCTTTGTTCGACCGGCCAAGACACAAACACCACCACCACCACTTTATTTTCGACATGCATTACAATCAATTTATACCATCTTAATCCTTGTATTAAGAGCTAAAAATCCCACTATAGAAACCTCACATGCATTAAGTATTTAAGAAGTTGGATTTTTGGTGTGTTTTTGGAGATTTCGAGTATAAAGAGGTGTTTAGATTAGTTAGATTGTTGTTATTGTGAGTTGGTTGTGTTGAAAAATGTTTTGGTTTGTGGTTTGGGTTGCTCGTCCATGCGATCCAACAAGGGAGGAAACAAAATCGAGTCTTGTTATTGCTTTGGGAGCACTTATTTATGTTTATGTGTTGATTTAATTTGATGTTATTACATGTATATGATTATTGTTAGATGATTCAAGTGCAAAAAATATCGAAAGCATGTTTTAGTATTGACCAAAGTTTGATGGTTATGGTATAATTACCTAGGCTAGTTAAGCGTATTTTGATATTCGGATTATGTCGAAAAGTCATTTTCATGGGTTTTGGTTGACCAAGTTTGACCAGAAAGTTTGACTTGACCGTAGCGAGTCGAGAAATTTTTGAAATCTAAATTAGGCTTTTGAATATGATGAATGATGTTCTAAGGTTCGTTTTGATATAAAGTGGGCCTTGTAACTCCTAAAAACGAACGTTTTGCGGCCGAGTCAAGTTTGGTTATTTTTGTGGTAAAAAGTCAACTACGAAGTTTGACTTTTAAAAGTCAAACTTGCGTAAACTTTTGAATATAGTTTATAATGAGCAAAGGGTTCGTAATGTTAATTAATTGGTAGCGAAATATAAAGTTCGGATTATATTATCCTTACTTTCGGCAAACTTTCTAAAAATGGAAACTTTATGGAAAACGTTGTAATATTATAAAGAACGTCAATGAGAAATGTTTTGCGTCGCACTTGGAGATTGTAGTATATGATTGTATAAACGTAATAGTAATAAGTATATGTATATGCAAGTATGCAATATATGAAATATTATACTTTTAGTCACGTACCGCCATATATGTATTATATAGGTCGCGATTAAGAAGTGAAGCAAGTTACGCTTTTCGAGTTGATTGATTTAGATCTTTTGCTTAAAGTGTGTGCATAGCCTCGCTTTTGAACTGTTTTAAATGTTTTTAAACCCGCGATGGGGATACATGTTTGTTTTATAAATCGAACACATATGATTTTATGGTTTGCTGGACCCGATTATGAGATTGTTTCCGCATAAGTAGCTATTGTCGAAGTTCCTTATTTCATGAACCGTTAATTGCCTTGTGAGGTGAACGCTAATGCATTAAATAGATATATTATGTTTGACAACCCTGTCCGGGGTTTGAATCCTTGTGACCACCCTGTCAAACGGACATTTTGTATTTAGAAAATAGTAGGTATATGACAATAATACCTTGTTTTGGGGCACTTATAAAATATGAAAACTGCCATATGTATTGTTACGTTGGTGTATGGAGCTTATTGCGTGAAAGAAAAGAAGTTGATATACATTGCATTTGTTGCTTTGTTTTCCCGAGAACTAATTATGTGTTCAAAGATTATTGCTTACTGATTATTTTAAACTCTATGAATTTCACTTAACTTTGTTGTTGACGATTTAAACATGTTTTATCCCAGGTAACCAAGGTTGAAGGCAACGATGGCGTGGAGGTGTCGTGAGTGTGATGGATTTTATGGAAAGACTACTTGTGTGTTCCGGTCTTTCAAAATCAATGTCTCAAGTTGTGTTAAAACAATGTCTTTTAATTAAACAATTGTCTTTCAATGGTTGTAATAGACGGTGGTTGCGATTCTGTGGGGACCTAAACGCATTTTTAACTTTGATTAATAATGGAACACATGTTTGTTAAACGTCTCATTTGGGTCGTTTTCTATTATCTTGGTAAATGATGTTATTTAGTAACATCCAATTGCTAATTTCCACTGTACAACCTAATGTACGTTGGGTGGGGTGTTACAGAGTGGTATCAAGAGCCTAAGGTTATAGAGAACTAGGTCGAGTCTTTTTTAAAACCTAAACTATAACACCTCTACACGCACGCCGAGACTTCTTGTTGTCGTTGGTTACCTATAGAAGGAAAAGGTAAATTTGTTGATTGTTACGCATGGATATATGCTTACGTATGTGTTATATGTATACATATTTAAGTATGGATAAATTTATGCATGTGTTGGATGCATAAATTGTTATGTATTGGTACATTTATGCATGTGCTGTATGCATAGAATGGCATGTGATTGTATGATAACTATTATTATATATGTTTGAAATATAATTGAGATATACTCGGATTGAAAAAGGTCGCGAATTGTAAATTTTTATTTGTTGCGCTTTTATGCGAACTGTTATTTTGATAATAGTGTTCCAATAAGAAAAAGAAGTGATACGTTATTAAGTAAGTATTGTATTATATTTTCTAGATTATCATGGTGAACGTAATTCCTCCCGATCATGTGGATGATGTACCTGTTGTTGAGCCGAATCAACACGATGATGTTCCTATTGTTCCCGATCTTGTCTTAGTGGATGAAGATGAGGACCCGGAAGATGAAGATGAGGACCCAGAAGAATAAGATCCTCAAGAAGAAGAAGATGATACGGAAGTCGACATCAAGGAAGATGAAAATGAGCCGGAGTTGACATTTCATGTTGAAGAGGTGGATCCTCTTAACCCTCCGCCGCCTGCTTCTGAGTCTGAACATGATGATGAGATTAAGGTTGAGGCTGTGGTTGAGTCTGAGGATGAGACTGTTCCTGCTAGCTTCCATGAGGTAGGTGAATCGTCTACTGTTCCTTTTCTTCGTGAGTACAGTGATGGTCTATTGCCCGGTCTCATGATGAGGGACATTAACTCTTTGTTTGGTTGGATGGCTTCTCTTTTAAGGCAATTGTGTGGTCGCGAGACGACGCATGCATTGGTCGAGAAGAAAGGAAAAGCAAAGGACAAGTACTATGGTAAGTTGATTTTAGATTTGGGTAATGAAGTGCGTTTTGGTGTGGAGCAAGGAACGGATGCAATAGAAAAGCTAGTTGAAAGGCTTGGTAATACTGAAGATAAGGTTGAATGTAAGAGATTGTATAACAACCCGCAATTTTCATCAATGTAATTATCCATCTATTAAATTAGATGCACTGTATTATCCATTTATTATATATACACCACCTTTATACAGGGAAATTTTTTGTTTTATCTCATTTTGCAATGTAACTTGCATCTCTAAAGTAAACAAGCTCACGCAACCTCTATCAATGCTATCTATATATATGTTTACCTCATGTAAACATCCCCTTGATTCAATTATTGAGTTAACTGAAACTGATTCATTAGGTTCAATAACATAGAACCTAAAAGCCTTGGAATGCTCAGCATATCCAGCAAAGATGCATTCAATGCCTTTTTCACCCAAAGTTTTCAGCTTTGGATCAAGGAGTCTTACAACTGCCCTACAATCCCAAACCCTGAGGTATTTTAGGTTTGGTTTCCTTTTAGTCCAGAGTTCATAAGGGGTAATCTTGTTCCTTTTATTGGGAACCCTATTTAATAAATAGCAAGATGTTAACATAGCTTCACCCCAGAACCCTTGACTCAGTCCTGAGTAGGACAACATGGAATTAACCATTTCTTTCAGTACTCTATTTTTCCTTTTAGATATACCATTTTGTTGTGAAGTATAGGGAGCAGTCGTTTCATGGATAATACCAAGAGACTAAAAATACAGAGTATCCATGTACTCACCTCCTCTATCAACCCTGAATCTTTTTATCAGAGACCCTTTTTTTATTTGGGTTAAAAATTCAACTTCCTCCAGTTTGAAACTTAGAATTAACTAATGCTTCATCATTTGAATGTAATAAATAAACATAGCAAAACCTTGAAGCTCAACAATAAAGCCCAAAGTATTTCTTATTCCTTAAATATGGAGTAGCATGTAAATCACATAAATCACTGTGGATCAGCTCCAAAACTTTAGTTTCACGTTTTACATTTTAAATGTTTCCTTAAATTAATATTGGTCAGCATGCAAGTCTTACACTTTTCAGTGTCCATGTCAAAGGCAGGGATTAATCCATCCTTAGACATATCTTGCATCCTCTTAAAGTGGACATGGCCTAGTCTAGCATGCCATAAGATTGAATCATTCAGTTTAGAGATTGACATGAAGGCTGAACCAATATTATCATTGACAATATTAAGCCTGAACATATGATAACTTGAATAACCAAAACCAATAAACACACCATGTTTGGATAAAACAAATATATTAGATTCAATCACTTGTTTATAACCACAATTATTCAAAACACTACGAGAAACCAAATTCTTCCTTATATTAGGAACATGCAAAACATTAAACAACGAAACAATCTTACCAGAACTAAACCTAAGATCTACACAACCACGTCCAATCACTGTGGACCAACAACATTGTTGCCCTTTGGCTTGTCACTATCCTGCACCCTGAGGGACTCCTCAATGCGCAGATGACTGCCCAACTCAACAAGAGTTAACTCCTCCTTCAAATGTTTCAAGGTGTGCTTGAAATCTTTCCAAAAAGAGGGAGTTTATCAATGATACGAAGCTACTTGATAGCCATCATCCATGTTCCTTTTTATGTTGTGTAAATCTTTCAAGTATACCAAGAAGTTCATTGTATTGTTCCATAAATGGTCTTAAATCAGTCATTTTGTAAGTTGTGAAATTACTAACAAGGAACTTCTTACTTGATGCATCCTCAGCCATATATTTGGCCTCTAAGGAATCCCATATTCTTTGAAGATTCAATGTTGTGGTAAATACAACAAGGAATCAGACATACCATGAGGATTAAAACCTCTGCTAACATAATCAACAATGTCCCAATTAACCTCTTCCTGATTTGTTCCATGTTGTCATCCTCACCACCATCTTCAGGAATATGAGTGTCCAGCACATACATCCACTCAGCTGGAGAGCACGAAGTGGCAATCTCTTTTTGCATATTCTAAAGTCCACCCCTCAAATTTGTCAAGCTTGGCAAAGTTCAGCAGTGATTCATAGCAGCAGTAACCATTGATTATCACAAAATAATCTTATTTGATTGTTGGTTGTTGTGAGCCCACAACAGGGTGAAAATAATCAATAACCTAGCTAATTACCAAAGATGGTTACCGGATATCACTTGAAGTCGTGTAATCACTTTCTAAAGAAGATTATTCGACCCTATGCATGGGTATCACGAATACCTCCTTGGGATAAAACCAAGTGTAGTTCTTGTTTTAGGCACAAATCAAGAACATTTTCGTTTCTAAGTGTTTAGGTTTTCTGTTGGTGTGCAAAAATGTTCATCTCTATTTATAGGGATGCCAACTAAAGAGTTGTAACTCCGGAATTATGAGCATTAATTGGTCAATTAATCTCATAACCTCCTTCATAAATGCGGTGGTTACATGATCATAATTATGGTCATTAAGTCAAACTTAAAACCACTCATTTAATAGGCAGAATTACAAACATTAAATGTTGAAACCGTCAATTTAATAGACATTAAGCTAACCATTAAAGGAGTCCGGGAGAATCAGTTACTTGATTAGTGTACATTCCGTACCTCCAAACTCATTTTCAAATATGATCCAATTCTCACAATTACACTAAATTTCCAACATGTTTACCTGCATAGTGAAGTCATTTGCAGCGTATAGCTTAGCTGCTGACATATATCAAGGCTGCAACTAGATTACAAACTGGCTTCAGCAATTTAATCATAAAACGTAGTCGGATAGCCCCTAAAGCTACAATACGCAAATTTACAATATTTTGTTTCTCAACCAAATATTTGATAATTATTGCAACTACTGTTTTCTTCATCATCGACCAACATTTCACTTTACATAACTACCAAATGTTTGGTGTATCTATTATATTGAATTGAAAAAACGTTATTAGCTGGTTAGAAGGTTGGCTTTTGTTTCGTTTGAGTTGCCTAATGGCCTATTAGAAACGATGAAGTAGCATTTGCACTCATGTGTGTCTTGATTTAGTCTTTATATTTTCACAGTTGTGCCATGTTAAACATGTTGGCCGTATTACTCACTCCCTTCCAAGATGAATGTTCAATTTAAGACATCGTGCAAAATGAAACCGAACACTTATTTTAGGACCAATGCGAGTAATATTCGTGATTCCTTTATTTTTTAATACAAAGATTGCTTGTTCGACTTACGGAACATGCTATGTTTGTGTCCGATATTCTGCCATCATTACGTATTAGCTATCTTCGATTAGTCACAATGATAAAGTTATGTAACTTTTGTTTCACACGAATACTTTAATGTGGCCTGAACTAGTAGATTTTCTTTCACACGAATACTTCTTATGCCAAGATGTAGCATTTAGCATCCAGCAAAAGATTCGGATTGGAAAAAAAAATCTTATGTTCAATATCAAGCTAAATCTACTCGAATGTACATACACTCAGTGATCTGTCAAAAGATTGGACAACACAAATGACATTAACTCGATTATGAAGCAACCACCACATAATACTTTTGTTGTGGAGATTGTTAATCTTGAATTATCAAGTATCGAACACACAAACCAATAAAGTAGAGATTCGGTTAAATACTACTCCCTCCGTCCCAAAATTATAGTCCACGTTTCCTTTTTGGGATGTCTCAATTTAATTGTCCACTACTAAAAATAGATAGAAAAGTTTGATCAAGTTTATCATATTACCCTTACTTGAAATTATAATTACAAACTTTAAAGAAGACTTTAATTAATTAACTAAGGGTAAAACTGTTATTCTGTTAAAAAGTAAGAAAGAGAAAGCTGTAATAAATGCACTTTTCTTAAACTGTGTGTTTTTTGTCGGGGGACAATAATTTTGGGACGGAGGGAGTTATTGGGTAAATGGTCAATTAATGACGGTGGGATCAACAGTCAAACAAGTTAGCAGTGATAATGGGGAAAAACATGCACACATACACAGAGCAGAAAATAACTTATATTGGATCTATACCGGTCTACAAAATCAAAGACATAAAATCTCTCGATGTTCTACAACGGTTTTATAACCTCACTGCTATGGATTGATGCTTGCTATTCTTTTGAAGTTATTACTAGCAGTCCCAGAGCTCCTATTAGAATATACTGCATGCAACAAGTAACGCTTGTCAGTAAACGTCCTTTATGCTCCCAAAACAATGATTGTCAACAGCCCGACACTATCTCTAACCAAATAAGAAAACACATTGACAGATAAAATTAAAAAAAAAACAGTATTTTTCTACTCCCTCCTTGTAACAGAAACTGCAATATCTCTCCATTTGAGATCATAAATAAATAAATTTACATTAGTATATTTTCAAGCTACATATTTCACCATTATAGCCATTAAAGTATTAAGCCCACCCGTACTACACTACTTGGTCAAATTTGAAGGGTATTTTATGTATTTGCCAAATCATGTTCCAGTTCGAGTGGGACAAAGGGAGTATCAATCGTATAAAGGTTTACAGTTGGTACGAAAAGTTAATGGACAGACGAGTTTGTGTGTGTTTTGAGAGCTCATAATCCCTATAGCATTTGTAAAGTTCATCTATGCTTATATCTATCATACATGAGCCATGATATAAAAGAGGTTTAAATGATATGAAAATGAAACCTTGATGATGGGCTGTTCTGTCATAATAATAGTCACCCAACCAACATAGGGCAAAAACCTGCATAGAACACCAGATGCATATTTCGGTTAACAGCAAATAAGATTAATGTATTTTATAAACAAACAGTACAAAAAGTAACTGACCCAACAGCTCTCCCCATAATATGATGCCGTTGCAACCACATCTGGCCTTGAGCATACAGAAGCCTGTCGTCTCCAAAATTGTTGTCTCCTGGAAGTACACAAAGGCAAATCAGGACAGATAACCAAGTAACTGAAGATTAGATGTCAGGCCTAATTATCAATAGTCATATCCAAAACGTTTCAATTCAGGTTTGATGTAGTGACTAGTGACACTTTGCACCCAGCATTGAAGACCATTGAACTATCTAGCATCACTAGGGGGTGCAACCAAGTCAAGCTTTTCTCATATAACTTGAGCTAAGCTCGACTAGAGCTCGTTCGAGTCGAGCTTTATCGAGCCTTGAGCTTATAATATGAGCCCAAAATGTTTAATGAGCCAAGCTTAAGCTTATAAAGGCTCGACTCAAGTTACTATCGAGCTTTCAAGTAGTCATATACACATTTGTGTATATATATTCTGTACATGTATTTAGGGGCTAATATTCAAATATATCAAGTATAAATACTTATTTAAAAGGAATTTTAAGTAAATTTATGTAAGCTAGTGACTGAAAATTCTGAATAAACGTACTACCATTTTACTATGTTGTTTGTGTTGGTTAAAAAACAAACGTTTTAACGTTTTTAGAATAAATTTTCGAACCGAGCTAGAGCCGAATATTACATTGTTGAGTCAAGCCCTGTCAATGTTCGACCCGCCACGGTTGCACCCATAACGCCCTAGCCCTAAGCATCATTATAGTCTATAACCAGCACAATCCTCTCACCACTATAGCACCTTCCTCTTCTTTCATCTAAGTTCATTATCTTAAGTAGGAATGAACTCGGTATTATACCGGGGTAGTACGGGATTGATATGCTTTCTCCGGAACGGGATCACTACAGTGTTGGTATATGTTTAAGAGTGGAAAATAAATTACCTTTTGTAAGAACATCAACTTCTCCATTTTCATGCTCATGAACCTACAGAAAACATACCGGTAATTAGAATTTACATCAGAAAAATCAATGGGTATGACCCCAAAGTTCATAGTTTAGATGATCAATAAAGATTTTGTTACTCATCAGAAACAGATATTGATATGGTTATTACAATACCAATTAAAAACCAAATGGAATCCCTGATAATTGACAAGGTTACTAAAGAATGAATCAGGTGGCAAATTTCAGAATATTATCCAGAAAATCTTGCTCAGGACATACTACGGATAAGCTGATATGTCAAAAACCAAGCAGTTACTAACGGACTCGGTGTATATACTTTATACCAAACCCTGCCCTACATCTTGTTTCAGCCCTAGACAGAGTAGATTAAAGTTACATGTTAGCCCCCCTTTCACCCACGCCCCTAAAGTGGTAAAGAAGGCTCTTTAGGGTCTCTCTCCAAGAGTTCCAAAAATGGCTACCGACTTGGCCTACCCTACCCACAGAATGGCATCAGCTGTTTCTCAAAATCAGTACACACATCTAGTATAAAAAAATGGAAGAAAAGATTATGCCTTTAGAAAACACGTACCTTAATTACCCGATGAACTATTGGAATTTCTCGTCCCTGCACACAAACAGCAACACAAACATACATCAGGGAGGTTAATTTTGTCAAGTACCAACAACAATGCACTTATCATAATATATGATAACTGAGGATATAGTTGAATTACAGTGAATAAATCATAGTGATTCAAAATATACAAATCATAGTGATTAAGGAAATAGATGCATGCAGAGAAGCTTCATAGTTTAGTGCGATAAAAAGTATGCTACAGGTACATGAAATTTTCACATAATCAATACTTCCTTAATCTACCTATTATATGAAAAGAGGTGTTTTTTTACTATTCAAGGCTAAAAAACTAGACACCTAAGCATAGAATAGTCCAGCACTGTTTAGGCAAAGAAAATAAAGGACTGAGAAAATCTTGGTGTTTCTGAGCAAATCCTCTCCATAGTCCATACCATGTTTCCCAGTTGGCCAATTTTACACGCCAAAGAAGTTGTTCACCTTCTCCTTTTTTCAGCCATATATCGCTTTCACAATATGTTATTACCTTCTCTCTCAATAAATACAAAAACAACAGTCACATAATCTCACGTATAGACTTGAACTGATTTTGATATACTTTATTTGTTTATGCTTATTTTGTTGGATTGTAATGTTACAACCGCATAACATTAGTTAAGTTTGTTTATTAGTGTTTAATCTAACACGTTTTTAAATACTTGATTATTTAGGTGAAAACAGAGGATCATAATCATAACATTAGTTAAGTTTGTTTATTAGTGTTTAATCTAACACGTTTTTAAATACTTGATTATTTAGGTGAAAACAGAGGATCATAATCGCGTTTCATGGTTTCTGGCTTTGGTTTGCTCATTCTTTCATTCTTTTTAAGTTTCAGCGCTTCTTATATTACTAAATAAGCCAATAGTATATTTGATCATCAACATACTCTTGATTTTTATTTTAACAAGACATACTCATGACTGGAGAGAGAAAGACTGGTAGGTAGTAAAAAGGGTCACAATGGGATTTTCAGCTTTAACATGTAACTTTTAGATTCGGAAATATTGTTTCCACTCACAGTTTTTATATTTAAGACGTTGTGTTTTGATAGCTCATAGCTCTATGAAAAATTCAGACGTTTTATTGGGTCATGTTTGAACTTAAGGCGGATTTCCAGATTAGCTGTTGCATTCTTTCTTACTGATGACATAAGTGAAGCCAATATGATTTACAATGTTGGATGAGAAGGGTGAAGCAAGATGACAACATGACAGGTGATCACGTACGTTACTCTTCAAAGTTTTACAGCTGCAACTGGTAAGTTTACTCTTCAAAGTTGTTTTTTTTTTCTTCTATGTTCCTCCTTATTGAGGTGTTAATAATATTGTTGCTTCAAAAAATATTATTGAATTCATTAGAATTATGTATTTAGTTAACATATATTTTTTTTTTGCTTTTTTTAATTTTTTGTGTTGAGATTAAAATAACTTATTTTAGCTAGGATGTTAAGATTTCTTTTGATTCATGGTACTCGTACTTCAGTGAAAGATGAAGATAAAAAATACAGAGGTAAAGCCCGTAAATGACTATATGCCTAAGTTCATCTATTATTGTTTGCTTATACGAAGTACTTTTTTTCTTCTTCAGCAAAATACAATTAGTAACCGCGAATGATTTGTAGGTGTTGAGGTGTGTAGAATGAGACTATGAAACAAAAACAACTCATTTGTGAGGGTTGGAGATTTATTAGCTGCACAACTGTGTTATTTAGGAATAAGGCAGTAAAAGCCATATACTCAAATTATCATGTTATCGATTTGTATAAACATTGTAAAATGTCATCATTTGACCTTTTCCTATGTTGTACTATCATTAGAGTGTTATTTATTAACTATTTTATGTTTATGCATATATATATCTTCCCTTTTTTCTTTCTCCGGTTTAGTCAAATAATTTGTCCAAACTTAGTAACTAACGTGAACCATCATGGGGCCGAGGATTACCTAGTAAACTTTACATAACAAAATACAAATTTAGGTAAGAAGCTTACATCAACATTAAACACCACGATTTCACCGGCGCGAATTGGATCCTTACTCATATGGAGAAACAAGATATCACCCTGCACGACACTCAAAACAGTTAGAAGCAAAACCAACGGTTGCAGCATATATCAAGCAACAACAATACTTTTCATACATACAAAGACGACGAGTGAAAATTCACCGCATCACAACTGCCCCATTTAGCAAAATTAAACAGATATCAACTCACTTACCCTTTTAAAGCCCGGTTCCATACTTCCAGAAAGCACAACAACCACAGGCGATTCACTACCAGTAACACACATCAATCCTTTCCATATAATCAATGCTGATGTAACAATCATACCTTCAAAAAAAAAACATCTTCAACACTTATCCCAATTTCCAAACACATCCAAATCCAAATCACCACAATATCAAAAAACTATAAAGATTCAAACTTTACACCAAGATTTCACTAAATATGATAAACCCACTTGTAATTCGAAATAATAAACCAAACCCATCAAGGATTTAAGCTAAAATTTGAATCTTTAATACAAAAACTAAAACCCTAAGATCAAGAAACCATAAAGATCCAAAATACACCAAAGTATAACTAAATTTCATAAACCCGTCAAGGAATTAAACTAAAGTTACGAACTTTAATGTAAAAAGTATAAAAAAAAGTAAGATAGGATAAAGAAAGATGAATGTACCAAGACTGATTGCTTGAGTGAATAATTGTCTGAAATGCATTGATTTTACTGAATCGATTTGATCTCCGATCCAACCCATTTTTTGATTTGTTGTCTTGATTTCGACTTTGGGGTGAAGTGTGTTCTAATGGTTTGATTTTGCCCTAATTTTGTTTATATGTTACTGGTATCATGTGTTTGGGTTTTCTGTTAAAATGGACCCCAGGCTTTATTTAAAGTGTCATGTTTTTTTATTTCCTCATTTATATTACGACTTGTATCAACTTAGGAAATAGTTTTAGGGGTAAATTACACAGTTGGTCCCTGAACTTAGCCCCATTTACCCGTTTGGTCTCTAGATAACGGGGACTCTCATACGGGGTCCTTTTGGGCAACTGTTCATTACCTGTTTGGTCCCTCGAGCCCCGTTATACGTAACAACAGTTAAATCCGTCGTTATCTCTGCCACGTCGTAGGGTATTTACGTCTTTTACTATAAATTTAGATTGCATCATTGGTCCTTAACTCCTTAGTCAAAACAGTAACCATTACTGTTCATTTTTTGTCTATTTCCTATTACACAGTTGGTTCATGCAAACTTTTTTTTGTCTTTTTCCATCTTTATTATTTTTTATCTTTTTTCTATCTAGACATCTTTATTTTTTTTTGTCTTGTTGTCTTACACAGTTACTCCAACATAAGTACTACTAGCATTTACAATTGATAAGGTGTAGGACATGAAACTTTCCCAGATTTGTTGCACCTTTCAGTTCATTTAGGCCACTCGTCCACTTTTATTTGATACACACTAGTTGTACCAGTAAAACGGAAGTCAAAATGAGCTCAAATGGGATTGCAAATGAAACGTGAGCGTGTGTAGCGTCAATGATGTTAGCCTATAAGCGGGGTTCTAGTCAATAACTCGTGAGAGATGTAAGCTCGAGCTTGACTGGAGGATGATTTAAACCAACAAGTGAATAACTATGCCTGATAAAAAAAAGTCGGCTTATATGGTTCGGATAGCTCAAAATCATATGCTGCCAAGGATGTTTGGTTTGAAATCAGACTTGAAACATACACTGAAGCTCGACCATAAGCACATTTTAACAAACAAGTCGTCTGGTTTGATGATAATAGGCCAAGTCTGTCAATGAGTCTTCATGTAGGTTCTAATTTGGTTTGAGGAAGTTTCAATTGCTTGAATAGCTCAACAATAAAACAAGCTAGTTTTTGAATTGCTCGAAAAACACATTCAATTTAAGCTAAACTAAAAGTATTAATCCATACATAGAGCTCAGACATTTTTACAAGGTTTGAGCTCAATTTAGTACTAAAAGTCGAACTCAAATTAGGATATTCTAATACTTGTTTACACAGCTCGGCTCTTTTCCAGCCACTGTGCACACATATCATGATATCAACACCAGCCATAGTACATACATATTCATACTTAATGCATACATTAAGCCTCAATGAACTCACTATATGTTTCGAGTTCACACTTGCATTCTTTCTAAACGAAGTTGACACAATCAAGCTCAAATCAAGTTCTTAGATATAAAACGTAGCTTTTTTCAGCCTTACGCTAAAGCCACAATCCAACGTTTTAGTTACCAAAGAGTTGTACACCGAAATACTAGTAGGGGTGCAAACGAGTCAAGCTTTTATCAAGCAACTCAAGCTCGAGTTCAAGCTCGACTCGATCGAGCTGAGCATTTATCGAGCTCAAGCCCGAGCTTAAGCCCAATAAATTGGCTCGAAACATATAATGAGCCGAGCTCGAGCTTTTGATAGCTCGGCTCGAGCGCTCATCGAGCTTTTCGAGCCTTAGTATAAATATATTATCATATTATTTTTATATAAGTAAATAATGGCTGATTTGAATATAAGCCTAATCATTGTAAAGACAAACTCCATAAATGATTAAATATTACTATATTCTAGAAGTACCCTTCAAACCCTAATTTAAATCCTACAGTTCTATGATTCTATCTTTCATAAGTGGTTTGTCCTTATTTTGTGTGATAATAAAATGGTATAGTCATTTTATGTAAAAGTCATTTGTGTTAGTTTTCGTCGTATGTTAAAGTCATGCTATGTAAATGTTATTTGTGATAGCTTTTGTGGTGGTGTGTAAGCCTTAATGACGTATTTGTTTCATATATATAATTTCGAGCTTTTCAAGCTAAGCTCGAGCTTTGCTCGAATCCTACTCGAGCCGAGCTCAAGCCTTAATGGTCAAAGCTTGATGAGCAATCAAGCCGAGTTCGAGCCAACCTTTGGTTTTTTGAGCCGAGCTCGAGCCTTGTTGAGCTCGGGCTTGGCTCGGCTCGATTACACCCCTAAATACTAGTCTAGCAACCTATATATATCTGAAATAAATATTACAAAGTACTAGCATCTTATTTCTTTTTATATATATGGATAGCTGGTGTTGTGGATTTATTAGTGACAAATGGGAGCATATACACTAGCAATTCGTCACTTGCTTTTGCCGACTCTATGGCTATTCGTGACGCTCGAATTCTTCGAATTGGCAATTTTTAAATGAACAACATTCCCCCAATATAAATAATAATAAATCCTCATTAGAAATCGAATGAACTGTTAACACCCGACAAGAAAATCATCCAACCCATGACTAATAATAATAATGAAACCACCCCATCCTCCTCCTCTCATAAGTTATGATTATTAGTGGATAATTAGACCCAAGCCCAGTTTGTGAGTTTTGGGTATTAGGGTTTTACCATTATCAATAATGGTCATTAATAAGATTATACCTACGGGTTTCATTGTCTAACATGGTATCAGAGCGGGTCTGATCCTCAGACCTAGGTGGCTACGTTGAGCCGCCTCCACTAAACCACCCCGTCAAACCCCAGCCATCATTTTTTTCTTCCAAACTAATCGTCCCAACAAAAGTGATTTGTGTTGGCGATTTGTGCTAAGGTCACAAATCCATACAACCGTGATTTGTGTTGGTGATTTGTGCTAAGGCCAAAAATCCACACAACCGTGATTTGTGTTGGTGATTTGTGCTAAGGTCACAAATCCACACAATCGTGATTTGTGTTGGTGATTTGTGCTAAGGTCACAAATCCACACAATCTTATATTGTTGTTCGTGCTTCGGTCACGAGCCGGTTCATTTTTTTATTACGTTAATGTTTTTATTACGTCAATGTTTTGTTTTTGTTTTTTTTTTATTTTCCTTTTTTCTAGTTTACTACTCCAGTCCGAGCTTTCGCAATTTCGCCGCTCGGACTGCGGTGGAGTATTAGATGGATTAGGCCCAAGGCCGACTTATGGGTTGGGTCCATTAGGGTTAGGGGTATGCATTTGTACTCTATAAATAGTGATCAATAATAAAGTTATAACCACGGAGTTTATTCATTGTCTTGCATTGTATCGACCAGTAAGATCTTAAACTCTAATCACGTATCTTCCGCTCCAAACAAACTGGTTTCTACCGTCTCCTTTTAATCATCTCGTTCATGCATGAAGAAAAAAAAGGAAAAAAAATCATTCGTATTGGATGTTAATGTGATTGACAGGTTGCTTTGGTTTATAGTTTTTATTCGTGTTGGCAACTGTTGATTGGTGGAATAAGATGATGGGTCGGTTGATGATCTCCAGTCCATTAGATGTGTGATTGGGTATTGATTAAGAATCTTTATTGAAGATTTATGTTTATGTCTTTGTTTTATTGTTGAAAAAAAAAGTTATAGTTTGTTTTTTAAATTTTTATTTGTGTAGGTGATTTGTGCTAAGGTCACAAATCCACACGATTGTTATTTGTGTTGGTGATTTGTGCTAAGGTCACATATCTGCATGATTGTTATTTGTGTTGGTGATTTGTGTTAAGGTTACAAATCCACACGATTGTTATTTGTGTTGGTGATTTGTGCTAAGGTCACAAATCCACACAATCGTGATTTGTGTTGGTGATTTGTGCTAAGGTCACAAATCCACACAATCTTATATTGTTGTTCGTCATTCGGTTCGTTTTTTATTACGTTAATGTTTTGTTTTGTTTTATTTCTTTTTTTCTAGTTTACTACTCCAGTCCGAGCTTTCTCAATTTCGCCGCTCGGACTACGGGGGAGTATCAGTGGATAATAATTAGGCCCAAGCTCGGTTTGTGGGTTTTGGGTATTCGGGTTTTACCATTATAAATAATGATCATTAATAAGATTATACTTACGGGTTACATTGTCTAACAATATGTGGGTTTACGTTTGGCGGTCCTTTTGTTATGCATCTATGTATGTATGACCATTTCTATGCATCAATGTTGACAGCCCTTTAATTTAGCATTTATCATAATGTGTTTCTACTTCTAAAAATCTTATAATTTTCTTCTTTTATTTCAGGTTTTTCTTTTAATCCCAAGTCAAGTGTTAATGTCATCAAGTGGTAGTCTTGTAAATGGACTTGAAGTTTGTTAGTAGCAATATCCTTTCTTATTCAGTTAGTAATAGGAATTACCGGCCGACTTGCCTTGAAAACGACTTGCATCAATCGATGCCATGAAGGAGTTGAATCACAAAAATAAGCGTAAAACTATATTTTTAATATAGTGCATAGTTCGTACTGGCAATGAACGACCATGCTCACTGGCAAAAAAATCCAACACCTACAGGTAAAGTATATGGCTTTTGTTAGTTGTCTTTTCGTTATACATATTAGATCAAGGTAAGTTATACATGCTTAAGTTTCTGTCATGTATTGTTATGTTTTTATAATCATTTACAGTAGGCATTTCTGCATTAAGACGAGTTGTAACTGGTGTAAGTATCTTTTTTAGGTTGAAGTACTAGTAAAATCGATGAAGTACTTGGAGCAAGCTAGAAAGAAAGACAACTTTTTGAGGAACCTATAGAAAACGAAAGAAATGATCAAAGATACGAATGAGAAGCTCGCCGAGGTGTTGACACAATTGAAGGAGCAACCTCACACTCCCCGTTGTGCATAAACATTCGTTGCTTATTTAGGTACACTTAGTGTTTTATACACATTTTGTTTAGTTGTAGTACATTTTGGGTAAATTTGGCACATTTGATAGAATTTGGTTGAAAGTGGTATTTGGTAGGATTTGATACTCTATATAGTGTGATATTTGAATGATCTCTAATTATTAATTTGGGTTTTTTGCGTTCATAAATATTTATTTTACCGCTATTTATATATTACGAAAAAATGCAGATTTTGTAACGAAAATAGTAACGAAACCATTGCGGTTTGACTCTGTTGCAAATCGTCACAACTTTACATCGTTGCATATCCATTACAATTGCTTTCCGTTGCAAAACCCAATTCTACTTTATGCTGTTGTAATCTCGTACCAAATTTTGTTCGTTGCAATTTTCTTGTAATATATATCGTAACAAAACTGTTGGAAAACCTTTGGAACATGATCCGTTGTAAAAACGGTTGCAAATTTACAACGGATTTTTCTTGGTTGGAAAACCGTTGCACCTTTTTTTCCCGTTAGAAATCCGTTGCAAATTAAATTTCCATGAAGCATTAACGCTACGGTAGAATTCCGTTGCAAATGACCATTTGCAACAGATTCCTACCGTAGCATTAGCCCACTTGTGTTGTAGTGGATAGACACCTGAACATAAATAAGCACTTTGCTTGCCACTAACGAATAGACAAAATTTGTAAGAAAATCTAAGATAAAACAACATACAGTTAAATATTGAATAAGAGATCTTTAAACTACAAATTTCACATAGATAGTAAACAGCTTATGAACCATAAGTTTTAACGTATTGCCAAGCCTGGATATGAATTCAACGTGGCACCAATTAACTCACATAATAGTCATTACGAGTGCCATCAACTCACCAAGCAATTAGACCAAGTGATTTATAGAACCAATCTCTTCTTCTATGTGGATCACGATCAGGATACTTTTACAATATTCGATGGAACAGTGAAACCTTTAGCTTCCAAACGAGAGAGCGCCTGCCAACCAAAAATAGCATTGAGAAGGGAATAAATAAAAATGAGAATGGTGGAATCCTAATAACAATTAACTTGAAGGAAAACTGAAAAAATATACTTGCAATCATGCCATTTAAGAAATGAGAAACACAACAGTATGAAAGAAAGATATGGATACTCCCTAAATGAGTTCTAAGAACACCATAAAGGAAGTACAAGCACCAACAACAAAGACCAGAAAGCACAAAGTTGTGTTTGTAACATGGAATGCTAAGGAGGTTTTTAAATTTTTTATCTACAGCGTACATGTATGGCTTAACAATCTTCACAATATCTAGAGTGCATTTTGTGAGTTTAAGAGTGCTCTTAAATATGTGGGTAAACTCGTTACTGCGACTTAAAATCACAATAGCGAGTTCAGGTGAATTAGTAATAATATTGATTATAAAGATTCAAAATCGTCATATTCCACGAAGCATGAGACAAGTTATTGTAAGAAAAGATAATTGTTATAGGATTATCTATATGTCCCTAGTGATTATTTGATAAATTCTCTAAGTTCAAACCATTGATTTTAACCAAATATGCTTGTGAAGGTTTATTTAATTAACAATTGATAAGGTATTTGTTGGAATCGTGTCCCAAAAGCTGTAGGATTACGTTCCTATTTAGTCATTATCCTATTTTTGGACTATAGGATTTCATTCCTATTTGGGATAAAGTATTAATTAGTCATTATCC
>BQNB010031011.1:11573-50905 GCA_026074375.1 Tanacetum coccineum
TTTGTGTGTGAGAGGTGAGGCCTATTTATAGTGCCAAGCTGAAGCTTCTAGGCCCTCTGAGCTCCCATCAATCTCTGCCATCCAATCCATCAATCATTGGGGCTAAATTTTGAGCCGTTAGATCAAGATGTGCACACCTGAGGATTGTCAGCGTGGCATTATTTGATGTGACGTTTGTGCTAGTTTTGTGAGTGTTTTAGCACAACAACCCACATAAACTTGTGCTTCTTTCTTTGTTGACGTGGCTCTTCTTGAGAGAAGGTTAATGAATCCTTTTGATTAGACTAATTTGTCCTTGTATTTGTGCTTGAGCTTCCTTGAATTGACCAACGCACCCTCTAATTTTGATTTGCCCCTTGATTTACCATAGGGTGAAAATGGGGGAGATGATGAATAGTAAAAAGGGGTTCCCGCCTACTTCTTCGACAGTTAAAACTGTTGGAGTTTGGGAAGTTTGCACATTTGGTCCTTGTCTTTCTTTTCTCTCTTTCAAGTTATAAATAACTTTTGAGAAATGCAAGAATGGCCCTTGTAGATGAAAATTGGCTAAGGCTTTGGTCTTTTGAGCTTCGGCTTTGTACTCTTTTGATTCTCGTGTCCGTGCTTGCTCGCTTTTGACTGTTTTCTTGTGATTTTTGACTTATCCGTACCTGCATACACAAAACACAAATACAAGCATATTTTTGCCATTTTTGGTCTGTTTTGGGTTTATTTGGGTTATTTTTAGGTACAAACGGATATGTGTATTTTACACTTATCAATATGCATCTTTTCTCGAACAAGTAAGAAGAAACGAGCATCGGGACGGCGCTCCCTTAAGGGAGGTGGGATGTAAAACCCCGTATTTAAGGTCACTAGTTATTCTGAACTTATAATTATTATCTAAAATTTTAAACAATTCATTTTATTATTTCAGTCGATTTTTATTAAAATCGTCAGTTTTAAAACTCTCGTGAATCGTACAATTTAAATTTATTCGTTTTATCGATCGAGAAATCAACGAAAACCATATTTAGCCATGAGAGCTTAATTTATTTTATTTTTATTATTTTCCATCTTTTATTTGTGTTTAACCAACATCGCGTCGAAGAAATTGTGATTTTTAATCAAATAGCGAGTTAAATAGGTATCTGGGCTCGGAAACAAAGTAATACAACAAATTAGCAAACAAAAGCCCAACCAAGCCCACCCCTACATAGGGGGCCGGTTATTGGCCTACTCAAACACACCTTATATAATTTTTTTTTATTTTGGGAATTATACTAGTACTAAAACTCTTATAAAAAGATCTCTTCCTAAATTCTAGTATATATACCAAATCAAATCCACTCCCTTATTTTTTTTATAACCGAAACATATTCACCCACACATACAACGTCTTTTATTTATTTATATATTCATTTGATATACTTTATGTGGGATATTGAGATGCTATAAATACAAACACATTCCATTCTTTTATAAAACAAACACTACACACCCTACAACAGTAAAAAAACTCTCCACGCATGCTTCATTCTTTTCTGTTCGAGCCATAATATAAAGAACATCACCATCCCATATTAAAATCACTATCAAATCATCTTCATTCTATACTAAATCAACCCTACAATAAACCCTCATCATCCCTCATCACTAGAAATCTCCATGCAACAAGATTTTTCGAATCTTTGATTTTGATAAAAAATTGATCTTAGGGTTTAGATCAAATTAGATGCAAGAGGATCATCAAGGTTATTAATTTACCTGTTTTTGAATAAATCTTGGTAAGTCAAAGTAAGATTTGGGTCTCTTTTGTCCTCCCTCTTGGTTCGAACCAACACATAAAACCATCTAGGATTGTGTGTTTGTTCAATTTACTTTAGTGATATTGGATTGTAAGCACTTTTTGTCGTTTTTCGTTTAATTCTAGTTTAATTTTGTATATACTTGCATGTGATTATTATTATGTTTAGGAATCCATGAGGCTTAATGCATGTTAATTTTTAGTGTTGTTGGTGATTGGATGGTTTAAGTAGAGGAGATAGGCTAGTGTTAGGGTAGTGTGATGTTTAAAAATGGTGATTGAAGGGGTTGAATAAGAACCCCCCCCCCCCCCCCCCCACCCACCCCCCCCCCCCCCCCCCACCCCCCCCCCCACCACTTTCCTCACCAAAATTCCCTCACCCCCAACTTCTCTACTCTAAAATACCACATTCTCAAAAACATTACACCAACATCACTCTTATACCCCAACTATAAAATCACACCCCCTACTTAACCACCCAAACCCCCCTTCCCCCCCCCCCACATAACTAAATCCCCAATTTTCCCCTCCCACAAAAAAAAATCACAAACTTTCCGAAAGCCCCATGCCATCCAAAAACTAAACAATCTCTACACATACACTTTAATACCTCAACCCTCTCTAACACAAATCCTATCCTTATAATCCCACTAACCCGATACCCACAGACACCCCTATCTCTCTTCCCCATTCAACTAACATACACTTATACCCAACCAAAAAATTAACTAATTATTACTATTCATCTAAAATATTTACCTTCCCCATATCATACCCTCATCCTATCTCTTCTTTACCCCCCAAACCACAAAAACCTTATTAAATTAAAACATTTATCATCAAACCTTAATTATAAATATTATCTACTTATTCTTTTTCCAGATTTTTATCATGTTTTATAATTTTTATATAACACATGTCTAACTTTTCAATGACTGTAATACTTAATCATCCACTATTTTCCTATTTCAATTACAAACATAATATTTATAATTTTGCAATTTATTTAATTATTCATAACTTAATTATTAGCACCAACACATATATGGTTTATAGATATAGAAGGATAACGACGGATGACTCGACCGTTTAGTATCTCATTACGACGTAGATGTGAACCTTAGTAAAAACGGGCAAATATTACTCAGAAAATTAAATGTTGTATCATTCTTGGTGATTCTTAGCATGGATTCTTAAACATAGAATATTATTACATGCCGATATATATATATAAATATGTAAATTTTTATATATGCAATTATGCATTTACATGGAATATTTAAAGCTTCTAATAACGCGCCACTTATATTTAGGTCGTGGTTGATTGGTTGGTGCTTATTCTCCTTATTTGAATTCTTGTCCGACTACTTCTACTTACGGTGAGTTCATAGCCCCTTTTACTACTCAATTGTTTTACAAACTCTACGGGGTGAGATTACATGCATGTTTACTTTTGGACACAAGTGCTTTTCAAATGGTATGCTATCCAGATTATTGCCTGATTATTATTGCCTAAGTTACCACAATGCCAATTAAGTCCCTTTCATCATGAACCGTTAATTACCTTGGAGGGGTAAGCGTGAATGTTGTGGGTAGATCTATCGGGACTGACAATCCCCGCCTTGAATTTCTGGTCACAAGTTGACCATGGTGCATTTAACATGTTGAGTACTTTGGAATGTTTTGGCATACATTCTGCATATTATAAAGGGCAAAAACAGTTAAGGTTTCGGGGTCATGAGCTTAGAGCAATAATACATGTTTTGGACTACTGAATTTGTTTCGTAGTCTACTATTACTTAAATCTTGTGGTCCACTAAACCGTTTGATTACAATAACAATACTTAATCATTGTTTTATGATTAAAACCTATGAATTCACTCAACTTTATTATTGACTTTAGCATGTTTTATCTCAGGTTTTCAGTTATATTGCTCGGAGGGAAGCCGCACGGATATGTAATCGGAGACTTTTCGCATTATTATACATTCGATAAAACTTCTTTTGAAAATTTTGTCATGTCTAAACACTTGTGTTATTTTGAAACTTTTGGGACTTGTTTAGCAAACTCTGATATTTTTAATGTATCAAATGTGAATATTTTTAAATGTACTTTAAAACGTCTCTTTTTGAGGTTGTTACCGTTCCGCAGCTTGTTCTATTTTTGGGGGTGTTACAACAAAATGTTACATAATTACTATAAGGAACATTTTAATGCTCTCCCTTAAGTTTTGAGGGTATATAAGACTGTGCTGAGTATAATAATTTGAAATTTTTTGAATTTACTAAGAAATTCTTGAAAATTTTATACTCGAGCACACCTTATTATCACCATAAGTCTACACTACTTATATACAAATTCACAAGTTTATGATATACAAAATGACCTTTGAGATATGAACACAATATGACAAAGTCATATTGTTCTTTGCAGCAGTCTGAGGTCAGTTCCGTAGAGTCTACCGCCAACAAATTTCTCCAAACTCCTCATCATCCTCCTTTCCTTTAGCAGCTTGTTGATGTCCTTGATCATGAAATGAGCTCTTTTCTTTTCCAATATGCTCCATCTTCTCTTTGGCAAGTACTCCATGTCGATATCTTGGTAATGTCTTCGAGCGAAGAAGGAAGTCTTGTTAACGTGCCATCACTAAACTTGTACAGTTCGTCAGAGCACATCAACCTGTTCCTCTCGAAGTCGTCGACATAAATGAATCCTTGAGGGTCTTTGTATGGAGTGTACGGGTGCCTTTTTCTGAGATCTGGTCTTGTAGTATCAGGCTTGGTGACATTGATCTTCTTTTGATAACTTTCAACTCCAAGTTGAAGATCCTCGACTCGCTTCTGAATAACCAGACTTCTAGTGAACATTCTTAGGGCTATTGCGAAGTCAGCAACATCATCCCCTGAAAGATTTGTGAGCCGATTCTGAACCACAAGAATTAACATATCCTCGATATCATTGATCCGAAGTCGTGGAAAGTCACCTTCCTTGAATTTGTATAATATGTTATCAGCTCTTCTAACTACAATCTCTTCCAAGTACCCGTATCCATGTTTCCTCATAACCTTGACATGAGTAACTGCCAGAATACGTTTTGTAGAATATACATCTCCTCTTGATTGTATGCCTCTTGCATATGCATAGAAGGACTTACGTTGTTCTCTCCAATGTGAGATGCCCCATAACGCATATTTATCATAAGCAACCTTAACAGGACTCCATATGTTTGGAACCATGTCTTCAATTCCTAGTAGATCATACTTAGCGGCCTTTGTCTTGGTAGTAGACGGCGTATATGTCATAGTCGAAATTCCTCCTTGTAAATACTTGAGATCATTATTAATGAAGAATTTGAATGGTACTCTTTGACGTTTTCCACGCTTGGTCAAAGGAAGGGATTTGGAAAGATCAAATGGATATTCACCGCCTTTAGGATTTTCCTAATCAAGCTTTTCTGAAAGAGCCTTATAGCATTCTTCAAAGTCATATTCTAATTCAGGATAATTAGAGCGTATGCCTTTGAGTAGTCTGAATGCTGGTCCTAGCAGGATTTCTTGAGTTAAATTCTCAATTTTCAGCCCATTCAAGAGGTATCTAGAGAAGTCTATTAGAGTGCTCATCAATTCATCAAAGTCATTCAATGATTTATCAGTAAAAGTGGAAGCTGCTAGAGTCATCAACCAATTTTGGGTTGGTCCTTCCTGAGTAGTCTTGCCAATATTCCAATCAGGGTCAGTGGGTTCTTGAGGCGGTGTAGGTTTCTTAAACCAGTCACGTCTAGAGGCAATCTCATTCCTTAGTTCATCTTCATTATCACCTAAATCCCCTTCTTGATTTTGTGGCATGTCTGAGTCTGCAACTTCGAACACTGGTTCATCTGATTGAATAGACTTTCTAGAAGATTTCGGTTAAGACTTGGTGCCTTTAGAAGAGCCAAACGTTGAATCTTTCTTTTTTTGATCTGTGGTTGGTTCTGCATATTTGCTTGTCTTTCTCTTCTTTAACCCTCAGTCTGATCCAGCGGAAGGGTCTTCATCTTTATCCTTGTCTTTTTGGCGACACTTCAATGAATATACGTCATAAGAGAAGAAGAAATCTTTGTCGAGATCGTAAGATTTTTTTAAACTATCATAGCAATCTCAGTGTTCGGGAGCTGCCAGATATGATTCACTTTTCTCCATTTTGTCGATGCGGATCTTCTTTAACTCAAATTCAGTAAGTGTAGAAGCAGCCTCATAAGTAGAATGTGGTTGAGAAGACACCTTTGCTAGAGTAACTTCATCACATGATTCTTTAATCAACTCTTCGATCATAGGTAGAGCGAAGTTAGACACTTCCTTAGGCAGAATCTGAGGTAGTTGATCTTTTACTTGCTCTTTGATTCTTGTCGTGAGAGATTCTGACATGAATTTCATGAATTCGTCTCTAGTTTCTCCCAACCTTGTGTCTAGATGTTCATCAACTAAAGTTGTCACTTGAGTATGCAGAGGGTCCTTTTTAAGTTCAGCAACTTCTTTTTCCAATGCTATTATTCTTTAATTGAATTTAGGTACCGATGCAAAATCAGGAAGTGTAGTTGGAGGATTTGTAACTTCAGTTATTGGTGGTGGTGTGGGAGCTGACACAAGAGGTGGAGGAGTGAAGGTTTGTAATGATTGAGGAATGGTTGTGATGACAGAAACAGGTATAGGAAGGAGTGTAGTAGTTTGAGTATTTGGTACCTCATGCTGAACTGGAACGTCAAATGGAGAAACGATTTCTGCATCAGTATGAGGACTATCTAAGAAGTTTAAGAACTTTGATGCCAAATCAAATGACTGGGAAGAGGTAGTAGCTAGAACTTCTATCTCCTTTGGAGCATATGTAGTCGTTACTTTAGCAACTTCAATGACTTGTTCTTGTGTGATCTCCACATTTTCATTCCCTTGCTGAGCTTCATTCATCTTAGCATCGACACATTCCTATACTTCTTCATCAGCATGAACAGGTTCATTTAAAACTGCCTCCTTAACAAAATCCATTCCTTTGTCTTTATCTCCTTCAATCTTATCATCATTTTCATCATCAGACTGGGAGGGAATGTGAATAAACTCTTCCTCTTCTTCATCATCATCTTTAACATCTTCTTCTTTCTATGAATCAGATTCATTTTCTTTAGTGTCATTCTCAGAATCTGAACCCTCTTCATTGTCGGATTTAGTTTCATCTTCGCCACTTTCATTCTCTTCATCACTGTGTTTACTTGCTGCATCACTTTCATCATTGCGGTCATCTTCATCATTTCCCCATGATTCAGATTAACTCTCAGTTGAGTCATCTTTGGTCACATTAGGAACCCCTGGTTTTAAGCCAGTTCCTTCACTTGTGACAGAATGTTTGATCTTTTCAACACTTGGCGGTTTCTCTGCAACTGAACCAAAACCACTATGATGTGTTCTATGGAAGTCCCTTAAGCTCTTTTTCTTTACTTCTTTCAACTGAGCTTTTTTAGCCAAAGTTACTTCAGATAACAGCTCAATATCTTTTCCACGTGGAACATCCACCTTTTCCTTTCCTGTAGACTTAGTCTTTACTGGAGTCTCTCTGATGACAATTCCTGCAACAGGAGTAGTTGAATATTTCTTGGCAGATCTCTTAACTCGTTTGCCTTTCTGGACAGGTTCTTCATCTGCTTGGACAGGAACACTATCTTTCTTAGATGGAGACGCTTTCTTGAATTTTTTGGAAATCTTGGGAGGTACAACACTTGTAGCATAACTAAGATAAGTATTGTTAGCCTTGGATTCTTTCATCTCCAGACTGGTCAAACAATCAGGTAGAACAGCTCCATAGATCTGAGATGCTTCTTTTCTTGAAACAAATCTTAATGTGTTAATCAAGTAGTCATCCTTTGAGGTGTGCATCCTAATTTTGTTTCTCCATGAAAGTGTCTTATCTTGAATCAGAAAGTGGTAGATGATAACTTTTATGAATCGAGGGTAGTACATCTTTTCTTGCTTTTTGTAGACTTTGTTGTCAATCTGATAAGTGAAGTCTTCCTAGAGTGGCTCCACATAGTCTACATACTTCTGATGGTACATGCCCCAAAGTATTTGTGTATGGGAAAGATGAAGTTTGTCAAGAGCAATAGTCTTTCCAGATAAACTTTCATTGATAAGAGCAGCAAAGGTTCTTCAAGGTTGATGCATCTGATTGACAACAACATCATTGAGTGAATTGATAACCCTAGTATGACCGAGATCTCTTAAGAAAGATATAGTGTCTTCTTTAGAAGGAAGGGCATCAAAGTCTCGACCCTGTACTTTTGGGCAAATCTGAAAGATATTTCTGAAGACTTCCAAAGTGAGTTTGAATCTTTTCTTCTTGTCAATCTTGAATCTGTAGAAGGTATCATGCTTGTATATAGAATTCCAGAATTGATGCATGTACAATTCAGGGACATCAGCAGTGATGATAAATGCAGGATAGCAGGCAGTGAGTGCAAGAGCATCCATAACAACTTGAAATGTTTCTTCTTTTGGTTTCAATCCACGAGGGATTCTTACATTGCATTTTCCAATGACAAGTCGATTCTCTTTGGGAACAAGCCCAAGATCAAGCTTGGTTTGTTGAGCAGTGATGGAAATCATGATTCTGCTAAGAGTTGTCATATACAGTTCATATACAAGCAAATATATATAACATTGAAAGAGAATCTAGATTATGATTCAAGATTATTGATGCAAGATATGGTTTACAACAGGTGATAGGCAAACAATTACTAGGCAACAAATTGATACACAAGCACACAATGCAAAGGGCTGACACACATGCAACTAGGATACACACACAGTCATATGCCACATAGACTACAGGCAAACAAATGAAATCAAGGCAAACACTTAAGATTTCTAAGGAAAATTATACCTAACTTAATCACTAAATGACAAGATAAGGTTAAATTATACTTAGATTAGGTTGTGAGGTTGAATTACCAAGATTACAAGATTAATTCTATTTAGAAAAAAATCAAGTATAGTTTGCCTTAAGATGGTGTATGGATCGCTTGTGAAAACTTCCAAGGTATAGATCGCATGTGTTAAAATTATGTATTGATCACCTATACAATATTTTATGTATAGATCGCCTGTTTATGACACCTAAGTATAGATCGCCCTTTTAAATTTACATGTATAGATCGCCTTTACAATGGTGTATTGATCGCATGTGTTAACATTTGTATAGACCGCCTGTATAAATATTTACGTATTGATCGCCTATGTAAACATCAAGTGTATTGATCGCCTGAATAAATGACTTATGTATTGATCGCCTATGCAAGTTTTTACATAAACATTTTACGCCTTTTAAAGCCTCTAAGTTCACTTAAACATGATCAAATACCATCAATATATCATTCTAACATCTTTAAAGACAAATTAACCATAAAAATCTTGATTTAAGCCAAGTTCGACTCATATGAACACTAAGATCCACATTATTCAAGATTTTTCATTTAAACATGTTAAACAATCATTCAAATGCACTCAATCATTAAATACATCAGGTTTAAACCCAAACCCATAAATATTTTCAAGTTCTTGCCCATATTCACTTAGTTCGAATTTCAAGAATCAATCAATACCCACGAAGGAGTTAACCCTATTAAAAACTATTAAAGGTATAACAACTAGACCACTAATAGACCAAAACCCTTCTATCAATTTATCTTTTTATCAACTTTTTAATGGTGACAAAAATTAGGTCGAGTTTCGGGTTTTTCAAATGAATTGTCAAGATTTGGTCAAATTATGGAAGCATTAGCGTTATTGCATGTACCTTTTAGCTTAAAAACGAGGATGAAACAAATTCTTGAAGGTCTTGAAGTGTAACAATAAAGGAATAGGGTTTTTAGAGTGTGTGTGTTCGTGACGAGAGGGATGTGACGGGGAGGGAGTGTTTATGTTTAAAAACTTTGATTTTTTTGGCATAAATGCCCCCTGAGGTTTAATAGCACTTCAAATTTTCTTAAAAACTTATCCTAAGGCAAACACAAGTTTAGCAAAAGGCAAAACTAGTCCCTAAGGTTTAGTAAACAAAAAAAAATCACACAGTTTGCATTAATACCCCTATAAGATTAAACATATATCAAATAAAGCCCGATTGAGTTGACATTTATCAACCCCCCTTTAATTATTTACCCGGCACCATTTAAACCTTTTTCGATTGACACCTTATTAATTATGAAGAAGATGATTTTGACAGTTTCACCCCCTCAAATAATGACACGTTTTCTATTGAAAGAGTTGTAGTCGTTATTTGATGGTTTAAAATTGTCTTAAAAAATGATAATCTGTTGAATCTGAAAGATTATTATTATTTATATTTTGAAAATCAACACCCAAGAAAATAAGATTTCTCTTATTTTGACACATAAGCGCACTGACACGTACACTTACGGAATATAAGAAGCACGGGTTGTGATGCAAAGTAATCACAAGCCTTTGCATGGTCATAAAGTAGACCATGTCCGAGAATAAATTCCCGTTGAGAGGTCAAGTCTTCTTTTTGATGGAATACTTTCCATTTTGGCATGTTTTGAAAGCTTTTGAAACTTTTGCTCGAACTTCATTTATAGCCTCGTATCATTATTGAATGACATTTCTAAGGCCGTAAATGTTATCAATTTTTGAAAGACATGCCAGAGATACATATTTTTATATTTTTTTGATATTTTAATTTTTTCTTTTGTTTTTTGTAAAATTTTATAAAAGGAAAATCTTTTTGGAATTTTTATGTTTTCATATATACATATATACAGGATATGAGTTACCACCATCACTCATCCGTTTCCTTTGCCAGACGTGTCAACGTTTCTAGAGACATGTTTTTCATACCTAGCTTATCGATCAAGAAGTTAAATCTCTCTCGAGGTAAAGGTTTAGTAAAGATGTTAGCCAGTTGGTATTCAGTCCGGATAAAGTATAGCTCCACGATTCCATTCTCCACCTGCTCCTTAATGAAATGGTAGCGAATATCAATGTGCTTTGCTCTAGAGTGTTAAACATTGTTGCAGCATAAAGCAATCGCACTCTTGTTGTCGCAGTACAAAGGGATCTTATTGAATTTAAAGCCATAATTTGTTAGCTGTAAACGCATCCATAGGATTTGTAAGCAGCACCCAGATAAGGAAATATATTCAGCCTATGTACTTGATATGGCAGTGCTCTTTTGATTCTTGGACGACCAGCTAACAAGTTTATCACCTAAGAACTGAGCGCTTCCCGATGTACTACGTCTAGTGTCTTGACACCCCACGTGATCGGAATCTGCATAAGCTGTGAGTGACATATCGGTATCCTTCGAGTACCATAGACCCATGTTAATGGTTGTGTTAAGGTATTGAAAGATCCATTTCACCGCTTGTAAGTGCTTTTCGGTAGGTTTAGCCTGATACCGGGCACATAAGCAGACAGCATGGTTAAGGTCAAGTCTACTAGATGTAAGAAACATTGAGGATCTAATCATGCCATGGTAAAGTGTAGCATCAACGTGTTTCCCCTGTAGATCTTCATCTAGTTTCTTGTTTTCAATCATGGGTGTGTCGACAGAATCAGTAGAATGCAAACCATATTTTTTAACAATTTCAGAAGCATATTTAGATTGGTTTATAAAGATGCCTCTGGGACTTTGAGATATTTGTAATCTTAAAAAGAATGACATTTGCCCCATCATTAACATCTTGAACTTAGAGATCATCTGATTAGCAAACTCATCACACATGGCAGTATTAGTTGATGCAAATATTATATCGTCAACATAAATTTGTACCAGTAATTTGTCATTTCCAGCATGCCGTGTGAAGAGTGTAGGATCAACTGCACCTTTGAATAATTGTTGAGAGATAAGAAAGCTAGACAGCATATCGTACCATGCACGTGGTGCTTGTTTGAGACCGTAAAGGGCTTTTTTAAGATTATACACATGCGATAGGTTGTCCTGGTCAACAAATCCTTCTAGTTGTGAAACGTAGACCTCTTCTTTAAGCTTGCCATTTAAGAAAGCCGTTTTGACGCCCTTTTGGTAGATCATCATATTCTTATGAGCGGCATTAGCAACGAAGATACGGATGGCCTCTATTCTAGCAACCGGTGCAAACGATTCCTCAAAATTGATACCCTCTTATTGTTGGATCCCACTCTAGATAGATCTTTACTGCCTGTTAAGGATGGTGATTAACCTATGTAATCACAAGCTAATCACAAGAGAGACTCTTGCTTTGAAAAGCTAATGTCTACGAGGAATATAGACACAACTAATAAGCAGAACAGGACTAATAAAAACTAAAAGATCCTTCTATAGATTTCTATTAATGAATAAGCATAATAGAATTGTAGGCTTTTGCCACTAAACATGCCAAATTTCCCATGGGACTGAGATTATTTAAGTTAATGATGTAAAGATTATGTTTCCTTGGAACCCTAAGTAGCACCATACTTTGATCTGGAAGCATGAATTCCTTGGATAGCACAAGACAATCAGTGTCTGTAAATAGAACTCTATTCTTCTTGTCACAAATCTGAGAAATGGAGAATAAGTTGAATTGTTGCAATTCCTTCACATAGTAGAAATTTTCAAAATCCAGTGTGGGAGTTCTGATTGTCCCTTTGCCATGTAATCCAATCCTTTCACACCACTAAAAGTCCCTTTTTCCTCCTTAAATTCGGTGAAATCATCCCAGTCTTTCCATTTACCATCATGAACTTCTAAAACAACCACTATCGAAAGATCCCTTCACCTATCAGCCTCGGTATGATAATAAATTTCCTACAATATACAACATTATAAAAGTTAGTCTCTAAGGGGGACCCAACCTATATGTACTATGGGTCTGCCTTTGTGGGAACGGAAAAGGTTGTCCATTAAGTTGTGGAGATCCACATATTGTACTTGGGTACCCATAATAAACCTTTTGCTAGTGTCCCTTCTTAAGAACAACCTGCTGAGGGCTTAACAGCAGTTGCCCATCTCACCCCACCATATTGCATATGATTATAATACATTTGAGGTACATATGGTGTATAAGTCTGAAAATAAGAACTTGTAGGTCTAATTAAATAGGGGCATAGGTCTAGCAGTACTTTGCCACCAACCAAACTTACTGATGGAGAATCTCCTCTATCAGTAGGAACTGGAATAGGCCTAATTTTGCTACTCATAGAACTGGTGTATGGCACCATGTCTTTACCAGTAGGAACTGGTTGATGGTAAGCATGGAGTAATGTTTACTTTGGCCAGCCTAAAAAGTACAGCTTAGTGGGACATCCAGATTTTTGATATTAACATTACTCCTACTAAGTACAGTCCCCCCCCCCCTATTAACACAGTTATTACATTTTGTTTTCTCAAAAAATCACAATCCTTAATAAGATGAGTACTACTACCACATACAAAACATAACTTAGAAACAGATGAAGCATTTTTCCTAAAATGACCTGCCTTTTTATTAAAATAACCATTCTTATTACAAGAAGTCCTAGAAGTGTTTCCATTCTTATCAGAACTATTAAAGAGAAACTAGGTAAATCATAAACATTAATGGTTTCTTGGATAGGTGTTCCAACATTGGACTCAATCCCAGTCTCACTCTCAGATGTGGATATACTGGAAGTAGATGCACAAGTGGTAGAATCATTTGACTTGGGCTCTGAAGATTTGACACTTGAATCACTAGAGGCAAAGTCATTTGAGTTGACCTCTGAAGACTTGTCACTGTTATCACAAGAGACAAAGTCATTAGACACAGAATTAGAGTCACTAGAGGTTGAGGACTTTGTACCATAAGACATTTGTGATTCATTTAAGTCAGTGTGATCTGATAGAGGAGTGTAGTCTTCAGAGAGAGGTGGAGGCACAACTTTCATACTATCAGTTTTGGCAAACCTATTGAAATGAGGTCTACCTTTCACTTCTTCAGAGTTAGTGGTAAATACACTAAATGCAGAGTTATCCTATCCTAACTCATTTTCCCCTATATAGTTATTAAACCCCAAACCCACTTTTATAACACACATGAAAAACAATTAAAAAGAAGAACTATTCAACTACTCTGAACAAGTTTTAGAAAGGTTCTCCACGTTCAGTTTGAACTAATGATTATCAAGTTTTGTCTGAAAGTCTTTCTTAGCAATCTTAGCAATAGCAATTATTCTTTCAGAATGTTTTAGTAATTAGTTGTATTTTCCTAGTCAATAGACTACACCCTAATCCTTATGTCTTCAAGTGTTCAACTGATTTTGTTCTGAAGAACTCTCTTTTGTTTTTTCAAGTCCCAAAGTTTTAAGTGATTCTTATAAGCTTGAACCTTGATAAAATATTCACTATTTTGTTCATTTGAAGTTCATTATACTGCTTTTGAAGTTCATTATAACTTATTTGTCACAACCAAAAGGGCAGTTATGTAACGCTAATGAAGTGGACACCATAGAAGCAAATCTCCAGCATCACCTGCAGAACTGACTTCCGTTTGTATACGACTCCAGTGAACAAGTGTATATCATGGCCAGCACCTTCTTTCAATGCCATCCTCATAGATCATAACCAGCAATCAACCAAACTCCTTAGTAACAATAACTCCCATCACTCTGACCTTCATGGATCTTGTCCAATCAACAATGTATCAAAAGTGATTAATGCTTTGGAATCTTCTTCCTTCTTCCAAACTCCTGAATCTTGAATGAGAATATCTTTGCTTGTCATTACTCCCTTTGCCCTGCATTCTCTAGCAAAGTGCCTCTTGAAGACACTGTAGACATCTAACTAAAAATACACTAAAGAACGAAAAAAATAATATAAAGAAAAGTTAACAAAGACCTTCTTCTTGTTGAACCTAGCAATTCATTCTATATCAAAATCAATTTCCTTCCATCTTCTGCTCATACTTGTGTAGCTCTAACAAAAAAGCATAGCCATTTGCCATTTTAAAGTCCACTCCTCCAAAGATCCGAATTTTTTTCTATCTGATCAAAATCTTCATAAGCCTAGTTTGTTGTTCTGGCTCAGTATCAGCAATAAAAGATTGAAGAACATCTTCAATTATATACCAGATCTGTGAGACCGTCTTAGAGTTTGATGGAGCAGTGTAGTAATGAAGAATAGCATGGACTATCTGGATATGACATTTTATTGCTAGACTCAGTGGTACTAACAAATGCAGAATGCGCTTGACCCTCAATTTGGCTTGAGGAAAAAGTAAGGTATCCTTTGATATCTACCTCAAGAGTCATTAACTTGTATACCAAAACATCAAAAGAAAGAAGTTCAAGTCCACTTTAGTTTTACAAGGTTAAGAGCTACCTGAACCAATGAGGAAGGCAAGCTCTTAGAACTTGAGAATAATATCTTCAGTCCCTCGGCTTGCCCTTTGAGTTGGTTAAGCTGACTTAGAATCTCTGCATTCTGTCATACCCTTTATGCATAAC
Organism: Tanacetum coccineum; assembly: GCA_026074375.1. Taxonomy (NCBI): domain Eukaryota; kingdom Viridiplantae; phylum Streptophyta; class Magnoliopsida; order Asterales; family Asteraceae; genus Tanacetum; species Tanacetum coccineum. Next base: position 26,821 of record BQNB010031011.1, read on the forward strand.
CCTCTGCTTCACAAATCTGACTCTGAAAATCTCTTATCACCATAGACTGTTCTCATCTTCTTTAGATTCGGCATATCCACCAAACCTAGCTTAGACTGTCATTCCCAATATCCCATGCATTATCCATATAATGCAATCAGCACATGATCATCAGGAATAGACTGAAGCAAGGTAGTTCTTGCCTTTGATTCCCTCTGAACAGCAATGTGTTCATCAGCAGTCATTGGGGGAAGTATAATGACCCTTCCATCATAATCTCTTCCAGTCCTTTTCAAGCTATTGCCATTTTGAATCACCTTCCAAATATTCATATCATTGTTTGTGAATCCATATTCCATTCTTCATAAGCCCAACCAGCAATACTCATCCCTTCTTAAATTAGGAACTTTGCATTGTTGTATAGATAGTGGTGAATGATTGAGGTTGAAATGTTTCGTTGTTTGTTGATGAAATGTTGCTTCACATATGAATACTAGCATCATCGCTATCATTGTCAGATCCTGCCATTTTAAAGGTATATAGAGGAGTTTGTGTAGTTTAAAGGGATCTTAAATGCCATGGAAATTTTTCTAGAGAGACTCTCAACAAGCTCTTGATAGCCAACTTATTGGATCGCCATTTAGATAGTAATCTTTACTGCTTGTAAGGATGGTGATTAACTATGTAATCACAAGCTAATCACAAGAGAGACTCTTGCTTTGAATCAGCGAATGTCTACCGGATATATACCAACTAATATAGAAAACAGGACTAGATAAAAACTAAAAGATTCATGTCTATGGATTTCTATTAATGAATAAGCAGAATAGAATTGTGTTTTCTGAATTCCTTACAATTCCCTAAGCCGTGGGTTTTTATAGAGGTGAAACCCTAAAACGGATAAGGAAGCTTGATAGCATATCATACCATGCACGTGGTGCTTGTTTAAGACCATAAAGAGCCTTTTTGAGCTTGTACACTTGTGATGGGTTGTCCTGATCAACAAATCCTTCTATTTGAGAAACGTAGACCTCTTCTTTGAGCTCGCCATTCAAGAAAGCCGTTTTGACGTCCATTTAGTAGATTATCATATTCTTGTGAGCGGCATTTGCTACGAAGATACAAATAGCCTCAATTCTAGCAACCGGTGCAAATGATTCCTCGAAATTAATTCCTTCTTCTTGTCTGAATCCTTGAGCAACGAGTCTAGCCTTATTCTTTAGTACCCCGCCAAATTCATCTGTCTTGACCTTATAAATCCATTTTAGCTTGATCAAGAATACTTTATCTGGACACGGAACCAGTTCCCAAACTTTAAGTCTTGAAATTTATGAATTACTTCTTGCATTGCATCGATCTTTGACGGTTCGGTCATTGCTTGTTTGAAGTTCTTTGGTTCTACTAAAGTTAGGAAGGCATCAAAATAACACCACATGGCATCAGTTTCAAGTTGCTTCCTTGTAGATACAGAGCGAGAAGGATCACCGATCACGTTTGCTATAGGATGATCCTTAGTCCATCTACCAAGGTGTTCCAATGGAGTGTGGAGTTGTCTCACATTAGATGATGATCCTTGAGAAGTTGAGTCTTCATGAGGAGATTCATTAAGTGGATCATCATGAAATGTTGGTGTTTTTGGTGATTCTTCAAAACCTTGAGAAATGATTGGAGAATGTTCATGTTCTTGTGATGAGGGAATACTTGTTGATGGAGCATCCTGATCAATGGAAGTTGACACAGGAGAATCAGCTAATACTTCAGCTCTTGGAGCAGCAGCTTCTGGAACTGGAGAAACAGCAATTGTTGGAGGGTTAAAGTATTCATCGAACATTGGTTGAAATAACCGATCCCAATCATCTCTTATTGGTGGCAAGCAAGGTTGTTGAGAAACAAGATTTGAACCGAGTCCTGTACTGGATGTAACAGGAGTCATTCCTTGAAGCCCGGGTCCTGAACTGAATTGTTCAGAAGCCATAGCTGTTAGCTCATCGAACGTTACATGAATTGTTTCAGTAATTATCTGGGTCCTTCTGTTGTAGATTCTGAACGCTTTCTTTGCAGGCGCGTAACCAATGAAAATCCCAATGTCTGCTTTTGCATCAAATTTACCCAGATCCTCATGGTCATTGGTAGGATAACAAAGTGAACCAAAGATATAAAAGAATGATAAGTCTGGTTTCTTGTCTTGCATAAGATCGTATGGAGTTTTGTTGTATCGGAGGCGTATCAAAGAACAATTTTGGGTGTAACAGTAGTATTGATAGCTTCAGCCCAGAGAAATAATGGAGCTTTAGAAAATATCAGCATAGTTCAAGCAGCTTCTACCAGAGTCCGATTTCGCCTTTCGATAACACCGTTCTACTGAGGAGTGTGAGCTACAGAATTTTGATATGCGATGCTAACATTTTCATACCATTCATGAAGTGTCTGATTGACAAATTCGGTTCCATTATTTGTTCGAACATTCTGGATTGTGGCTTTCAAACAAACTTGAATGTTTTTAATATATTTGATGATGGTCGTAGGCGCTTCATCTTTTGTTTTCAAAAATCTGACCCAGGTAAATCTTGAGTAATCGTCAACTATCACTAAGATATACCTTTTCCCGTTAATACTAGCCACACGCATCAGGCCACACAAATCCATATGCAAAAGATATAGTTTCTCTTGGTTAGTGTCTTCAGCTTTGGGTTAATGAGAGGATTTTTTACTTTTTCCTAATGCACATGTTGAACACAAATGATCTTTCTAAAATTTAAGCCTAGGAATTCCTCATGCAAGACCGTCTTTAGCTAGCTTGTTCAAAGTACCTAAGTTGAGATGAGATAATTGACGGTGGCATAACCAGCTCTTAGTCTTTGACGCATTGGATAGAAGACAGACCGGAGATGATTTAAGCATGTCATCAAGAGAAATTGTGTACAAATTTGTGTCTCGAGACCCTAAAAGAAGATCAACACCTTCCAAATTTCAAATAAAGCAAGTGTTTTTCTGAAATGCAACTTCAAGATCTGCATCACAAAATTAACCAACAGAAAATAAATTATGTCCAAGCCCCTCAACGTAGTATACCCTAGAGATAATAACATTTCCCAGCTGATAGTCACCATACCCTATAATCCTTGCAATCTAGTCATTCCCGAATCTAACAGTACCCAGAAATTTACTGACAAAGTTCATGAGCTAAAAGCGATTCCTTGTCATGTGTTTCGAACATCCGGAGTCCAGATACTAGAGTATAATCTGGACAACTTGTCATGACAAGATAAGAAGACGATGGAATATCTGTTGCATTGGATCCCCAAGTTTGATTGGGTTCCGAGTGGTTAGCATTCTTAGATTCTATAATCATAGCTATTTTACTCAAACCTATGTTTTTAACATTTTTGTGTTTCCTGCAATAGACTTTTATTTCTGGTCTTTGTATTTCATCTGAGTGGAAGTGGTTTGCTTAGGAGGCACTACGTTAGTTGAGGTAAACCTAGTTAAAGGGCACGAGTTACCAACTATAGTGAAAGTTTTGCTTGTTGGTTTTCACTTAAATCCTACTTCAGTAAATACATGACCCGTAGGTTTCCAAACATTTCGTTTTCTATGTTTCTTAGCAGATTTAGTACGGTTATTCCCATTTTGCACAAGATCAAGAAGACATTTATCATGAACACCATCAAACATAGATTTATTGCAAGTAGCACAGAGAATTTCAGAATTCATATTTGACAGTAAATGCTTAACATCAACATCACAAACAGGTTTAACAACATGATTTGAATTATTAACTTTCCTAGGTTGGGCTTCTACTTTGTTCTTCTTGTTCCTACTTGGTGTTTGCGAGATCTTATCATTCTTTTTATGGTCTGGAGGCTTTGATCTGCAATTCCTAGTAAAACACTTCACTCCTGTAGAAGACAACACAGGTGTGTTAGAATCTGATGTATTGGAAGACTCTACCTGTTTACTGTTGCTTGAGGATGTGAGAGGTTCAGCAAACCTAACTTTCTTGACATTGTTCATGGGTGTGACAACAACCTTCCTAGTATTAGGTGTTATCGCATTAGGGCACGTATCTTGAACATATACAAGCAACTCCTGAATTCTTATGGTATACTTACAAGCAAGGTCTAACTCGCTATCTAAAGGTTGTTTCGCCTTAGCTTGTTCGAATATTTCCCAAAGAATATTAGCTTGTTCTTGAGCGTTCCAAAGATAGTCTATGTGAACTTCCCTATTTTGCAATAACCTAGGAGACAACGGTTCTAAATCAAGCTTGAATATGCCCGGAGCAATAGTCTTGGCAGAAGGTATGTGAACAACATTTTCAATAATTTCTTTCCCTTTTGATTTTCGTAAATCATTTTTCATTGATGTTATTACAAAAACCTTGTTTTGAATTTGAGCTTTTAAATCCTCATTTTCCACAGATTTTAAGTTCAATTTGTTAATTAAAGAGTCACTTTGTTCTTTATGACAAACACGTGTCTGTTTGATTGAGTCAAACTGATCTTTAAAAACCTGTTTCACATGATTAATTTCATTACAAAGACGTTCATTCTTATAAAGCAATTTTGCCACACTATTTTCTAGTTCCTTATTTATGGGCTCAATTTCCCATTTATCATGATTAACGTTCTCTTCTTTGGTATTCTCTTTTAAAGATTTGATAGTAACCTTCAACTTACAAATGGTCGTGTCTTTATCTTGTAGCCGAGCTTTCAAATCATTTATTTCAAAATATTCTTGAATTTCAACAGCATTTTGATTAACGCAAGATTCATCGTTTTGAAAAACTTCTTGTTTTAATTGCATTGACACTTCGAGAGAAATACAATGTTGTTCAAGTTGTGAGTGACTTTTAAAAAGATCATTATATGCTTGTTTTGATTTGGAAAGCTCAGCATCAAGATTCAAACACTTTTCACATGAATCACACTTTAGCATTTCCATATTCACAGAATTATTATTCAAAGACATAAAATTCATCACAGTTATCAAAACATATTGAGATTTCCAAACATTTTTTATCAGCTGAAAACATATTGAGATTTCCAAACATTTTATAAGAGTCGATCATTTTCCAAAAGAATTTCTTTCTTAGCAATTTCCAAACATTTTTTATCAGCTGAAAACTGTGAAACAGACGCTTCTATTTGATCAAAAATTGTTTGTACTTCTGTTATTTCATTTAGAAGATCTTTATCAAGCACATTGAAGATGTCTTTTAATGATTTTAGAAATGGAATAATTTCATTGTTAAAAATAGTTTTTGTATGTTCAAACCCCCATTCACCTTCTTCAAGAGCACTAGGTGTTGTCCTCTTCTTTACCACTAAGTCAAACTGGGTGAGGTGGAATTTAAGCTTTTTAAGGATTGCATTCACCAAACTCACCTTAGGTAGTTGGGAACATCCACTATAATAGGTGGTGTGTAAGAAGGTTCAATGGTAGGATTGAGCGTATGAAACCAAAATGCTTGTTCAGCCGATAATTCTTGTTGTAGAGAAAAACGTTTTCCAAAATCACCAGTTAGGCTATTTAATTTTTCATAATCGATAGGTTTATGAGAAATTTTCTTTACAATAACTTCAGGATCATTTGCCGTTTCAAACATTTTTGATCTACTCTCTTCTTCCAAAATCAATGTTTCATCATCATCAATCACATGCATAGCAACATGTGTTTTAGACATAACAACACCATTATACAAGGTTGGTTTTATCCGCTGAGCTTTCTTAGGATAAAACGGATTTTGATAACCTAGAGCTTGTTTGTGTGTATTATCATAAAACACTTGTGGCTTAGTTAACATATGCACTGTTTGAGCAGATTGACCCACTTTATAAACAATATTATCAAGTTCCTTAATCTTCTTTTCTAAATCAATTTCATTTTCCAAATATTTATTTTCTTTTTCTTTGGATTCATTTTTGAAAACTGTAAAAGTTTTGAATAAAGATTCCTTTTCTTTGATTTGTTTAGAAAGATTTTGCTCAAGTGAGTTAATTTGTTCTTTGAGTGCAAGTTTCTCTCTAATCATATCATCTATTTGAGAATCAATCATTTTTTCACGACTACTTAAATCAATATTAAGACGTTGTTCAAAAGTTTTGACCCTTTCCTTCTATCTCTCAAGCTCAGCGGTTATTGATTCATTATTATGTTCCTTATTAGCCTTTACCTAATTATTTACATGATTAATCATATGTTCGGACATTTTTTCAATTACAGATAAAATCATTGAATCTTGTTGTGCATGTAAATTAGTATCTTGAACAGTTTTATGTTGTGTTTCTTGCAAATATTGAGAATATGGAATGATATTGCTATTACTAGATATCGCATTATCTATAAAAATCCATAACTGGTGATTTTTCAAAATCTTGCAATGCATGCACACTTTGATTATCTATATCATTCAGATAGGTTTCAGAATTAGGTACCTCTGAGATAACGTCAGAACCATAGTTGGAAATGTTGGCCATAAGAACCGCTTATGCAGTAGAGAGATCATCACAGTCAGAATCAAAAGTATCGAGATCCTTAGTCTAGAAAGCAGCATTGTGAGGAATGACTGTCTGAGCTTGACTTGCTGGAATTCCTAGATCTACAAGAAATGTGAGTTGCTCCTCATCCAATATTTATCCAGTTTCTTGAGCTTCTGCTAACATTGCTTTCTCCTTGTACCATGCTGCATTCCTTGGTCGCTTCGGCTGAGTGCATTGCCTAGCCATATGTCCTTCACCTTGACAGTTGTAGCATTTAACAACCCTTTCTATTCCACTTGCAGTATTTCCTCTTAAGCTAGTAGCATTATTCTTATAAGAAGTACCAGAATAATTTTGCCCTTCTCTTCCCTGAACTTGTTATACTGTAACCCTGTCGTCTTGAATAGTGGCTTGGTTTCTTAGATTGGAAGAAGTTCTGAGTTGATTATTGGTAGAAGGAAACTTTAAAGAAGCTACAGCTGTTAGAAAAGCCATTGCTTTATTGAGACAAGCAATCGGATCATCTCCGGGAGAAAACACAAGAACAGCAAAACCAGAGCCCACAAATGGTGACTCAGGCATAGGTTATGTAGGAGCTAGAGGCGTTTGATAAGACACTTGTGGAATTACTTGTGGAACAGATAAGGTTTGATGATTCATTTGAGACTGATATGTATGTGATGGTGGAATGGATGAATGATTGAATTATGGTTGTGATGGATAAGTAGATGAGTAATGTTGATTGTGTTGAATTTATCCATATTGTGATGGTGAAAATTGTTGTTGTAGTGGAGGATTGTTGTAAGATAATTGATAAGGGTTAAAGTAAGGTGGTGTCATCTGCTAATTTGCAACGAAGGAAAGTAGATCTTGATTGTGTTCACGTATAATACGGACTTCATTGGCATATTCAAGATATGCATGAAGCTGATCAAAGTTGGAGGTATGCAAATCTTTAACAAGCTTGACATCAGTCACAAACTTACTCCATTCAGGTGGAAGACTGTTTAAGAACTTGGTATTAACTTGAAATTGATCCATTTTCATCTTGTGGATGTTCATATCATTAATCAGCTGAGTAAATCTCAAGTAATACGTATGAAGTTATTCCCCCTTGATGTGAGTAAACTTATCGAATGCATCATACAGCTTACATTCTCTTTCCTGCTTTGTCAAAGAAGTACCTTGCATCAATAATTGAACTTTCTCCCATAAATCTTTAGCAACTCTGTGATGATTCACAAGTGAATAGATATCAGCAGGAAGACCTTGAAGAATGATATTTGTAGCTTTCATGTCACAATTAGCTTGAATTTTCTCAGCAGCAGATAATTCAGCATATTTCTTTGTTTCGATCATTCCATTGTCTTCAATCGTAGGCCAAATGAGAGGACCATGTTCAACAGATTTAAGTATCATTCTTCCGTGCTCTTTATTTTGCATGTATAATTCCATTCGACTCTTCCAAGAATCATACAGGTCTTTGTCCAACATGGGTGGACGATTATCAGCACCAGAGAGTATCATGTACTCAGCAAGAGTATTCTTTTGTCCAAGTGAAATCATTGGATCCATTTTAATGTGATAAGATTAAAATGATCAGACATTGATTGGAGGTTGTTGTGTTAAAGTGAGTTTTGATTAATGAGATTAAGTCTTTTGGAATATACGGGATTTTATAATTCTTGATAAAACCGAGAAATCGAATCTTCACGGGATTTTACAAATCAAAGAACAACCGTATAATTCACTTAACAAACGTGTATAGTTATCCTTAGGCAAGCGTATAAATCTCCCTTGTGAAGAACAATGTACAATTCGCCTTTATAAATGACAATGTATAAATCGCCTTCACAAAAATTGTATAAATTGCCTTCATAAAAAAATTGTATAAATCGCCTTTACACAAGATTATATAAATCGCCTTTACAAAAGATTTTATACATCGCCTTCATAAAAAATTATATAAATTGCCTTCACACAAGATTGTATAAATCGCCTGAAGCAAATGAAGTATAGATCGCCTGAAGGAAATGAAGTATAGATCGCCTGACCAAGTAAACACGTATAAATCGCCTATAGTAAATGATGTATAAATCGCCTGAGCAATTGAACACATATAGATCGCCTATAGACACGTATAGATCGCCCAATACACTACGAAACTCAAAAATCAAAAATCTTAAAAAGACTCACTTTTTGACGTTTTTACCCAATTTTTCTTGCACAACTTAACTATCTAAGACTATTAGAAACTTAAAAACATAAACTTTAACGTTTTTGACACGAAAAGTTTGAAATCAAGATTCTTGGTACAAAACCTTATTTTCAACCAAAAAGACTCAAAAAGATGATATTTTTTATAGTTTTTGAAAGATTTTCTTGTACTTCTAGTCTATACTAAGATAACTAAGAAAGAAAGTTAAAAGCTTTATGGTTTTTAAACCCTCAAAAAATGAATTTTTTTTAATGGATTCGAACCAAAACACTAGTAAAACAAGTAGATAAAACGCACACAAAACCTACACAAACACCCCATGGCTCTTGATACCAACTGTAGAATCTCTTAACACATGAATGGAATGATTTACTTAGAGTTTTAGAGAGAGAAAGAGATGGTTGGATGAACACTTAGAGAGAGAAAGTAAAATGATAATCTTAGCTTAGTGAAAATATGACAAATAAACAACCAACACCCTCTCCATGTGTGGAAAGGGTTTATATATGCCTAGCTTAACCGGCCATGGGCTTGTGTTATGGGCTTATAATGTAATTTTGGCCCGGTTAGCTTACTAACATAACATTACTTAATTACTACGAGCTATGACTACTTATATTGGAAGTGACCGATACTTTTCCGTATTTCTAACATAAGGAGTTACATTGTAGTACTTACGGGTTATAGCTATCACTTAAAGGAGTTACATTGTAGTGCTCAGTGTCACACGCAGATGCAGATGTGGATAGTTTCAAAAGGTGTTGTACATCTCATACTTTTGATCAGGTATAAAGTAGTTAGGGATTCTGAAGCCACAGAACTCTATGCACCGTTATTCAATCAACAACAGTGCAAGCTTAAGTAACAAAGTTGAGGGATTGTACTTCAGTTTTAAGTTTGGAATATCGAGTTTACTTCATTAGTGATCACAACAGATAGCCAACAGAATACGAGGTTGGTAAGTTAGCCAAAGAGCTTAAAAGGTTGAGATGTGATCAGCAATTCTCACGGGATATTAATGTGCTACAGATCGACAATGGTACTTCACAGTCTAACCAAAATTTTCAAAGTTCTTCAACGACGTTCATAACTTTTCAAGATTTGTGCTTATGACAAGAACTTATCGAGTATATGAAAGTATACGACAATGATGCTTTTGAGAGTTCGCAACCCTCATGGGGGAAAATCATGTATGTGGTATGGTTTTTCGGGTCAATGAACAAAGGGTTATAGGCATATAAACCATTGGTTTGGAAGATTCGTGCAACGTGTACTTTTGTTCAACTTCCAGGGGGAAGTAGTATATTATACTTCACTTAGTATGGTTTGTGTGAAGTATTCTGCATAAGTAAGAAGAATTGTTGCTGATTTCTCGCATGTTCCTCCGAAAGGATATTCACCAAAACAAATGTCATGAAACAGTATAAAGCAGTATTATTTGGTATGGTTGGCTTCTTCTTCTATAAAATTTTGCTATGCACGTTAATGAAAAAGATAGAAGATTGTTCAAGCTACATCAAATTTTCAGAATCTGCTCAAGATACAGATGTTGGTTTGGGGGGAAGCTGATTCAGAAACTTCACCAAAAAGGAGTCTATAGAGAAAGCTTTTTAAGACATGCTGCATGAATTGGAGGGAAGTTAATCCAATTCGTGCATACTACAATGGTTCCTTAACAAGTAAAGACACTGACGATCCAAGCTGGAGTACAAGTTTCAAGATAAGAAGAACTCAGAAAACATCTTCAACATTGGAAGCACTTTGGAAGACTTTATTTTGTTGTATTTGTATTTGTTAGGAACATTGTAAGTAATTCCGTATGTCTACATATTAGGGGAAGATTGTTAGCTAAGTAAACATACTTTCATAGTTGCTACCTACAACTTGTTTCTCATTATCTCATTCATCATCTTATAAGACCTGGAGTAATATGTCTTAATGGATTCCCCGTCTCATAATGTAAACTTACCAAATTCCCAGAAGAGATTAGTCTTGACATCTTGTTTGTTAAGTGACTCACCATGTTGCAATCTTTCAATGGCTTTCCACATTTCTTTAGCAGTAGTACAAGCGTCAACAGTGGAATAAATGACATCTCCAATTCTAGTCAAGATCAAATGAATCGCTTTAGCTTCAACATCAAAGTAAGCAAGTTTTTTAGGACTTGTATTCTTGTATGTCTCAGTAATAGTATGTGCGGGTACTGCATCTTCTGTAGCTGTTGCTAGTTTTTCTAAAACTAAAATTTCAGTCATTACATAAGGACCATCATAGATGTATTGATTTAATTCTTTCTTGTTAGGCCTGGTATCAATGTATCTCATGAAACATGACTGCCACTGTCCATATCTTCCTGTTGCAAGCATTGGTGGACATTCTTTGGAACCCGCTGCCATAATGTCGTTGTGCATTGTTATTGTTTGATGTGGTGATTGGAGTCGTCATGATGAATGATGAAAGTGATATTTGTGAACTGATAATGGATCTTAAGTAAGTAAGATTTGTGTTGTGGTGTGTTGTTGTTTGAAATCTTTGAGAAAGGTACAAACTTTGTGAGTTATTTATCATTTAAGGATGAAAGTTGTAAACTTTATCAATTGTTTGAGTGTTTTGAGTGAGAAGGACTAACGGTGCAAATGTTATTTCGTTAAAGGTTTAACCAGTAAGGACTAGTGTTGAAATACTTTTGCACTTGGAAGGACTTATTCTTTAATTTAACTTGGTTTGGTTATGTTTAGGTTATTGATCAATTTGCACCAATTCTTGGTCAGGGATTTGGTTCAAGGAAATACAACGATCAAGAGGGTTTATTATGTCAAAGGCCTTAATCAAAATCTCATCTCAGTTTGTCAATTATGTGATGCGGATTTAGAGGTTGCTTTTAGGAAATCTACTTGCTTCGTTAGAGATCTTTAGGGAAATGACTTACTTACGGGTACTCGTGAGTCTGATCTCTACACAATTATTCTTCAAGACTTATCTTCACCAACTCCAATCTTTTTATTGGAAAAAGCTTCACCAACTCAAGCATGGTTATGACAACAAAGACTTTTTCATCTTAATTTTGATATCATAAATATGCTCTCGAAGAATGATATTGTGAATGGCTTACCAAAGTTGAAGTTTGTAAAGGATCAACTATTTTCTTCTTGTGTAGTGGATAAAGCAAAAAGAAGTTGTTTCAAAACAATAGCCATTACACGTTTGAAGAAACAGTTAGATTTGTTTCACATGGACTTATGTGGTCCAATGTGGGTTAAAAGCATCAATGGAAAGAAATACATTTTGGTGAATGTTGATGACTACTAAAGATACACTTGGACTCATTTTCTGAGGTCTAAGGATGAAACTCCAGAAGTACTTATTTCCTTTCTAAAGATGATTCAACATAGTTTTCAAGCTCAAGTAATTATTATACGCACTAACAAAGGAACTGAGTTATTAAACAAGACTCTCCATATATACTTTAAAGAAGAAAGGATATATCACCAAATGATAGTCTCTTGAACACCTAAACAGAACAGCATTATCGAAAGACAAAACCGTACTCTGGTTGAGGCTGCTCAAACAATGCTTTCGGCTTCTAAACTTTCTTTATTCTTTTAGGCTGAAGCTATAGAAACCGCATGTTACACCTATAATAGTTCTCTCATCATCCCCAAACACAAAAAAATAGCATATCACATCATTAATGATAGGAAACCGACTCTCAAACACCTTCACATATTTGAATGCACTTGTTACTTAACCAGAGATGGTGAAAACCTTGACAAGATGAGGAAAAAGGGGATCTGTGCATTTTTGTGGGATATTCTACACAGTCAAAGGTATACAGAGTGTACAACAAGAGGATTAGATTAATCGTTGAATCCATTCATGTCAACTTTGACGAAATTAAGGTAATGACGTCTGACCATAATAGTTTAGGCCTCGCACCTCAATGACAATTGACTCCTGATGATAACACTTCAGGACTCGCACCCCAACTACAAAAGACTTTTGATCATAACCGTTCAGAACTCGAAACTCACGACTGCAACAATGAACCTTCAAGTTCAAAGCTGGTTCCAAACATTTTCCCTTCAGCAGACACAACAGAACCATCACTACAAGAGTTGGATTTTCTATTTTCGCTGCAGGAAATCAAAGTGTGTCAAAGCCTTTTGCTCTTTTTGATAATTCTCAACAACAACACACACAACCTACAGTGAATGTTCAACCTACAACGAAACCGATTACTCCAACCACAAATGTCAATGCTAAGGAAAACAACACTGATCAAGCAGAAGATGTACGTTTTGAACCTTATGAATTTATCAACCTATTATGTACACTGGTTTAAGAAGTTGCTGAGTCTTCCTCACGCAATGTTGATAATATGCATACATTCTACCAGCATCACCAATCCGACTACCGATGGACCAAAAATCATCCTCTAGAACAAGTTCGTGGAAATCCATCAAAGCCAGTGCAGACAAGACGACAACTTGCAACTGATCCTAAAATGTGCATATTCGCGTTCACCGTGAGTACTGCAGAACCAATAAACATTAAGGAAGCAATGGCTGATCACGCATGGATCAAGGCAATGCAGGAAGAGCTTCATCAATTTGACTGACTAAAAGTTTGGGAACTTGTTGACAAACCCTTTGGAAAGACAGTGATTAAACTAAAATGGTTGTAGAAAAACAAGAAAGATGAAGACAATACTGTTATTCGCAATAAGGTACGACTTGTAGCTAAAGGGTATGCACAGGAGAATGGTATTGATTTTAAGGAATCTTTTGCACCAGTCGCCTGCTTGGAAGCTGTTCGGATTTTCGTCGCCTATCCTGCACATAAATCCTTTCCAATATATCAAATGGACGTAAAAACATCTTTTCTTAATTGTCCACTGAAGGAAGAGGTTTACGTTGCGCAGCCAGATGGGTTCGTTGATCCTGATCATCCATAGAAAGTTTATCGTATAAGGAAATCTCTATATGGATTAAAGCAAGCTCCGAGAGCCTTGTATGATGAACTCCCAACATTCTTGATGTCTAGAGGATTTACTAAAGGTACTATTAATCCTAATCTATCCACGATAAGATACGGGGAGAGCATTCTACTTGTGCAAATTTACGTCCATGACATTATTTTCGGGCTACAAACCCAAAATTCTCAAAAAGATTTGAAAAGCTGATGCATAGTAGATTTGAGATGTCCTTAATGAGGGGAAATGAAATTCTGTTTAAGACTTCAGATCCACCAATCCCCAAGAGGTATCTTTATTAACCAGACCAAGTACGCTTTAGAAATACTTAAAAAACATAGAATGGACAAATGTGATAGCATTGGTACACCAATGGCTACTAAACCAAAACTAGATACAGACTTTAGCGGAACACCCATTGACCAAACACAATATCGTAGTATGATAAGGTCACTCATGTATCTAACTTCCAGTAGACCAGACATAGTGCAAGCAGTATGCTACTGTGCATGTTATCAAGCAAGACCAACAGAAAAGCACCTCAAAGAGGTTAAAAGGATCTTTCGATACTTAAAGGGAACCATCAATATAGGACTCTCGTATCTGAAGGATTCTGGTTTTGAACTAACTACATTTTTAGATGTTGATCATGTCAGATGCCTTGATACTCACAAAAACACTGTTGAGAATTATACTTTGAGTTGATTATGACAAAACATATTAAAGGTGGAGGACCTACAAGACAAAGTTGGAATAACATTAATGCTGATTGAAGATTAGTCAAACAGTATTTAATGCTCAGCTAAAAGTTAAAGATCAACATTAATGCTGATTGATGATTAGTCAAATAGTATTTAATGTTGATTTATAGTTTCCTAATTTTATTTTGATCGTATCTTGTCTTGTAAACCCTAACCCCTCTAGTATATAAAGAGGGGAAGGCGTCTAGTATTGGCATCCATTCATAGATAGTCTCTCTAATGAGAGTCTAAACGCATAGAAAGTGTATGTAGTAGTTAGTAGTTAGTTTCTTTATTAATGTTTAATAAAGAAAACCTTATTAGTAACATGATTGTGTTCTTTATATTCCACTGCGTGTTACAATCATTGTTATCATACCCTAGATGAGTCCTAATAACGATCTATGGAGTCATTATAGGATTCCACAATTGGTATCAGAGCCTCGTAGCTCTCGATCTAGGGTTTATAAGGTTTTCATCAGAAATTTTAGCTTATGGTTCCTGCTGGTAGTTTATGGTTCTTGCTGGTAGGCTTTATGGTTCCTACTGGTCTGCTTATGATTTCTTCTGCTAGCATCGTCCGATATGGGACAACAGACGCGTTTGGATTTTGAACAATGATGATGTGTATAGTTCGTTTTGAAGATTCAGTTCATGATATGATTCTTGATTGGTTGTTGCACGCTCTTTTACAGATTTGGTTGGAGTATGATACGATACAGTTCATGATATGATTTTTCACACATGACTGGTTTCTCGTTGATGCAACAGAGCTCACTGTGATGGTGGCCGTTGGCATGAACATAAATAAATTTACAAAATTTATTTGTCGGCATGTTACTATTTGTTGTCTACAAGAATTATGCATGATTCAAAGATGTTTAATAATGTCTTCTACGCACTGAAGGAAGATTTGATCTATGCTACTGAGTTTAAGATTTAAGAGATGGCAAGTATACTTTTAAGGGGAAGCTTATTGTTCATATATTTACCATCTACATGCACTCCTATTTGATTATGACAAAAAGGGGAAGAGTGCATGGATTCAGGGGAAGTTCTTCATCTATATTAGCTTCAGGGGAAGCTTGTGCTTATTGGTTTTGTCATTATCAACTAGGGGAAGATTGTTGAGAATTATACTTTGAGTTGATTATGACAAAACATATTAAAGGTGGAGGACCTACAAGACAAAGTTGGAATAACATTAATGCTGATTGAAGATTAGTCAAATAGTATTTAATGTTGATTTATAGTTTCCTAATTTTATTTTGATCTAATCTTGTCTTGTAAACCCTAACCCCTCTAGTATATAAAGAGGGGAATGCGTCTAGTATTGGCATCCACTCATAGATAGTCTCTTCAATGAGAGTCTAAACGCATAGAAAGCGTGTATAGTAGTTAGTAGTTAGTTTCTTTATTAATGTTTAATAAAGAAAACCTTATTAGTAATATGATTGTGTTCTTTATATTCCACTGCGTGTTACAATCATTGTTATCATATCCTAGATGAGTCCTAATAACGATCTATGGAGTCATTATAATATTCCACAAGCACTTCTAGAGGAATACAGTTCTTAGGTAAAAAGTTAGTCAGCTGGATGTCCAAGAAACAAGACTGTACTGCAATGTCTATAGCGGAAGCAGAGTACTTGGCGTTATCAGCGAGTTGTGCTTAAGTAATGTGGATGAGGACACAATTTAAGGATTATGGCTTCAACTACAACAAAATACCATTGTACTGTGACTCAGTCAGCCATAGAAATCTCAAGCAACCCCGTGCAGCACTACCGTACCAAGCACATCAATGTTCGTTACCACTTTATCAAGGAACAGGTTGAACGTGGTATAGTTAAATTATACTTTGTCAAAACTGAATACCAATTAGCTGACATGTTTATGAAAGCTCTATCACAAGATAGGTTTGAGTATCTTGTTAGACGAATTGGTATGAGATGTTTGACTCTAGCAGAATTGGAGGTTCTGGCAAATAAGACTGCTTGATATATTCATCAAACATCGATCTGTAAATATTTTTTAAAAAGAAAATACAAAAATATAAAACCTATAAAACCAAATACAAAAATATAAAATTTCAAAAAGCAAATACAAAATTAGAAAATAAAAAAATTCCAAAAAGAATCTTCTCGACATGTCTCTTGGAATCGATAACGTTTACCTACCTAGAAATGTCGATTAACATTGACACGAGGTGTGTAAATGAAGTTCTAGCAAGAGTTCAAATGTTTTAAAATATGTCATTTCTAATTTCTCTGAATGGCTTATGTGCAATTCAATACATAACCCGGACTTCAAAGAAAGGAAAGTTTATCTATAAAGATAACTTATCCTAATAACGAGAAAATCATTTTTTCTCGGTCTTGAGCGGTTTACACAATACATTCAAAGTTTTGAGCTCAAGAAAAGGAAAGTGTACGCATAAGTGCACTTACACTGAGCGTTAGAAGAGAAGTCCTTTAGCACATGGTTTTCAAAAGTTGAACATAATTTTTTAATAATTTCTCAGTGACAATTCAAAATCATTCAAAATTGTGTGTTCAACACTCCATCCCTCACAAAGTTTTCAAAGACAATCATTTTCTAACAAATGGTATCATTTTTATAAATGAGTCAAATTTTGAGAGGGATTTTTTCAAAAATTAAGTGTTTAATTATATATGAAAACCGTGAGTTTTGAACACATTATTTGTTTTACTTTGGACACAAGTGTTTTTCAAACTGTATGTTATCCAGACTGTTCCCTGATTATTATTGTCTAAGTCCCACTACTGTCACTTTAAGTCCCCTTTATCATGAGCCGTTAATTGCTAGAGTAGCGAACGTGAATGTTGTGAATAAATCTGTTAGGACTGACAATCCCCGTCCGGGTACGCAACAACTAATACCAACCAACGGACGCATTTAACATTTGAAATAATAATACTTGGGTGTTGTGCAGAACATCCTTCTTTTTGATGGGGCACAAACCTGATTGGGGTTTGCATACTGTTAAGGTTCGTTGTCATGAGCTTAGTGCAATAATACGTGTTTTGGACTACTGAATTCGTTTTGTAGTCTACTAATACTTAAGTCTTGTGGTCCACTACTGAACGTTTCTTGATTTATTGAATCACTACTTGGATTTCGAAAATAACACTTTTAAATGTTGTAACACTACTTTTCTTACTGAAACATTATTTGAGTTATTTCAATACCACTTTTACTTAAACCTATGAATTCACCAACATTATTGTTGACGTTTTTGCATGTATTTTCTCAGGTTATTATATTGCTAGCTGTGCATTGGGAGCATTCGAGTCGCGTGGATATCAAAACTTTAAGGACTTGGTTTTCTTCACATTCGATGATTGTTTTCTTTAAATATACAAATGAGTCATGTTTGAACTCTTGTAATGTTTGTTAAAAGCAAATCATTGGGACCTGAATTTACTCTAAAAAATTTAATCGAATGTGACATTTTATTAAACGTCTCTTTGAGGTGGTTTTCTGTAACTTGTACTTTATACTATGAAGTAGCACCCCAAAGTGGTATTCCGCTGCGTTGTTATTTTATGGGGGTATTAAAGAGTGGTATCAGAGCACTCGTTATAGCGAACTAGGTCGTTTTCAAAACCCTAGACTATAACCGTTTTTCAAAAAAAATTAAGAGTCCTTCACCATTGTCCGATATCCGCGCTTGCTTGCTTCCAGGTAACTTATATGCTCTCTTTTGCATCCTTATTGCTATTGCATTAATAATTAGTATATGATACATGGTTATGATTTCACCCTCCCATGTCTATCTTATGACGTTATATTATTTGCCTTATATCGGTCGGTTATATATTGACCACTCCGACTATCGTGTACTTCTTGCTTTCTTATTTTCTCCCTCGAACGTCAATACGAGTACTATATCAGGATACCCGTACGTATGTAAGCTATTTTATTTTCAAATTCTTACTTTTATCTTTGGGATTACCGCCATCCATATATATAAGAGTAATACATTTAAGTGTTGACTATTTTCGGTCGCTTTCGCCTACTTTTGGAAATTTTTGGGTAAAGTTGATGTGATGTTGAATAATTTTTAACTTGAGGCCTGTAACCATAGTACATAGTTTGGTAGGTCAACATACAAGGTGTATCTAGGGCTTTGGATAGAGTCGTAACCATTCTGAATGAATGAGTTACGACTAAAACGACTAAACTAATCATAAATTGTGCCCAGATTTTCAAAATGAGTATGAGACCAATATTTTCATATTAAGTGCCTAATTTTTCCAATTAAAACCTGTAAGATTTAGATAAACTTAAAAATGGGCTTTCGTTTTGGGTCAAACGGAGTTATAAAATGGGAATTATGCTAAAAATGATAGAACAAGAAAATGTTTTAAATAATCAGATTTGGCACATGATGGTAAAATGATAACTTTACTTAGGATCTTAACACTTTGAGTATTTATCTTGTAATCTCAATAAACTAGAGTCTAACATCTTGTTTGAGGCGAAAACCGTTTGTTTATACCTATTACGAATTTTGAAATATAGGTCCATTAAGTCAGATTGCAAAGGACATAATTGTTTATGTAATGATAATTACCTACATGTATGTACAGTTCTATGGTAAGTCATAATAAGTTCTTTTTTTTCTTTGATATTTTATAAGCGATGCGGTGATCTCCGAAACATTAACATGACTTTATTTTATTTCCTTTTTGATAATATTGACATTCGGTGTACTTTGTCAAATCTATTAGTTATCTTGTCGTTCGACTCTGAGTTTGAATACTCTTCTTATGCTTTTGAATCGCGTGTGTTGTGTTTGTAATCCATTGTTTTGAAATCTTCCAATTGATAGAAGTACGGCTTTATCTTGTCACCTCGGATCGTGCCATCTTTTGGCACTTACCTTTAGAACATGATGGACTAACGTCTCATTACTCTTCTTGTTACCTCTTATGATTTTGAAGAATCATGCCATCAAGTAGACACTCCTTTTTACTTATTGTGACATTGATTTGATATTGTGTTTTGTGTCGGCCATGCTTAAGTAGGATGATTTATAATCGTCTTATTGAAATGAATTAGGACGATTCTTCATTTGAATAAGGAAATTATAAACCACCGAACCATAAGTTCATAATTCATCACTTGTATGGATTGGGACGCCTCTTTATGTAAGTGATGAATTGTGAATGAGTGGGCTTATATGTATCCGGCATAGCATGCATTCGTTTGTACGAATCATTCTTTGGGCTATGAACTTCTTTTGACTCATGATTTGTTATATGGGTTTTTCCGAATGTGTATCGACCGCCGCGAACTTGATAATATAATGGTAATGAACCATTAACCGCTTCTAAGAAATGACGACTTGTTACATTCCTCGTATTCAATGTCTTCTTCTTCGAGTCATGTATTTTATCTTTCCTTTAAAGATTCTCGCATCATTCAGTCCGTTCACTTATGCACGTTGCATATATTTGATGTTTTGACTTTTTCTCATTTAGTTTCTGTTAGAAATCTCGACGACGACCTGAGTATACCCGCAACTCTTCTTGAGCAAGTGTGAAGCGAATAGGAGAAACCGAGCGCCGGGACGTCGCTCCTTTAAGGAGGGGAGAATGTAAAACCCCGTATTTAAGGTCGCTACTTAATTTAAATTTATAATTAAATTTTAAATTTTAAATCAATCGTTACATTTTCCTGATTGATTTTTATTAAAATTGTTAATTTTAAAACCCTCGCGAATCGTATAATTTAAAATTATCCGTTTTTAGCGATCGAGAAATAAATAACTCCGTATTCGGGCCGTAAGTGCCAAATTATTTTTATTTTTGTATTTTTTTTCTCGTGTTTTATATTGCACCTAGACGAAAATAGCGTTTTAGGAAAAAGTATCGGGCTAGGAAAGGTAATAAGGCCCAAGAATTATAAGTAATATAGATTAGACAAGAATGGGCCAAAGCCCACTCCCTTCCCTCTCTTAATTCGGCCGAACACAAAACCCACGCCCCTTTTTATTTTGTTTACCAACTAATAAAACCTATCCTTATATAACTCAATCTCCCTTAGTTAAAACACACACATAACAGGTTACATGAAACAAATCGTCTCCCTCCCCTCTTTTCTCTCCTCTGTCAACGGCAACAACACAAAAACCACCATCATCATCACCAAAACTCAATAAAATCCCTTCCTTATAACACATAATCATCTCTAAAAATTAACCTTAATCTATCCCCATAACAAAAGTCACCATGCAATTAATTTAGAAAAATCCTAATTTGAAGAACATGAAGATTATTAGGGTTTTGCTTAAATTGAAGGTATTGGAGCATTAAGGGTTGAATAATTAGTGATTACAAGCAATATGAAAAGTTAGGGTTTTGATTGGTTATGGTGTTGGTGTCCGCGGCTAAGAAACACAACCCACATAGGGTTTGTGTTGGATCATTTACTTCTTTTCTATAGTGTGGTAAGTGATGTCTCTAAACCCCTTTTTGTTTATTTTCACTTTTCTTGAATGCATGTTATTGATTTGGGGTTTTTATGAACATGCATGTGCATATTGTGATTGATCTAGATTAATTAGTGTACGTGATGAAAAATGAATGATAGATGATTTACTTGAATGATTAGTAGCCTTGTGATGGAAAAATTGATGATTTTGATGTGTTATTGATTGATTTAGAATAGGAATTTACGGACTGTTTTGGGACAGCAGATAAATGGAGCTTGTTCTCCAAATTTTTGGTCTATAGATACTAAGAAGATTACATATTTGGATATAGGGAGTCTTAAGCTTCAATGTGCGAATTGGATACTCCCGTATCGATTCCGTATGAGAAAGTTATGGTCATTTTATGGTAAGAGGTCAATTCTGGAGTTGCTGTTGGAAAACATGTTTTTCTCCAGAATTTTGTATAGTAGGTCCAGGTTTTAAAGATTGGTTAGATGCTAGACATCATGAGCTAACTCCTACAATTAGAACCAACCTCATTTCTATTTTCGTTTAGGATTTATGACTAAAACGACAAAACTAAGAAATTTAGTTAAAAATCTGGTTTGACCTTTGGTTAGTAAAAGTTGATTTCCCGTTGATTGGTAAATGAGTTGAATGATTGGCTTAATGTTTTGAAAACTAGAATGATAGATATGGTCCGGTGATCATGGCTAAATTCTGTCCCCATAAAATGGCAAGGCCTTTCCAGGGGTGAAAGCCTCATGTCTATATCTTTTATGGTTTAGGATTTATGCTCTCTTGAAAATGACTAAAATCAGAAAATTGACTTTTACGTCTAGGATTGGAAAAATGAAAAGTGTGACCACATCCAATTGAGATAGGAATTAAGGGACGAGACTTAGTAGATGTTTATTTTAGTTTGACCTCAGGTTAGACATCATTATACTTTATAAAAACACTTTGGTTTAGTCTTGGTGCAATATTGTTTATGTTTCGAATTCTTTAACTAGTATTGTATAACTATTCTATTATAATGATATCATATATCATTCTAAGTCGCGACTTGCTTTATAGGTCTCGACTAATATTTGGAGTCATCTTCTCATTGTTGGTTTCTCTTCGATCATCCACTTACGGTGAGTTCATAGCCCCATCTTTTCTTCTTTAATGGTTTTCATAACTATTTTCGGGGTGAGAATACATGCTCGTTTTACCAAATAACTTATTGATTCCAATTTCATAAGCGTTACATGAATGTTTTTACTAAAGACTTTACTTGCTCTTCACATGATTTCTAATACATGTTTGATACATGGTTGTATACCATTGAATTTATTTAAGCTTGAATTGCTTACTAAATGATTTGAGATCATTGTTTATCTATTTACAAAACTGTGAGTTTTTGAACATATTACTTGTTTTAAATTGGACACAAGTGCTTGAAGGGTATGCTTGACCCGATTATGAGTTTATCTGCATGAGTACCTATTGCAAAAAGGCCCCGAATTTCATGCACTGTTAATTACCTATGATGGGTGAGCGCTAGTACATTAAGTAGATCTATTGGGCCGTGACTGCCCTGTCTGGGGTTGTGACATCCATGGCGCGATCACCCCTAAAGGACATTTTGTATTGAGAATTTCTTAAGGTATATTGCAATATTACCTAGTTGAGGGGCAAATGATATGCATATTTTATATGCTTGGTTAACGTTTCAGTGGCATGAGCTTAATGCGATAATATATTAATTCATTTACTTGACATTGCATTCGTTGCACTGTCGCTGGCTGATCTTAAACCTTGTGGTCCATTACTAAACATTACTTGATTTATTGAATCCCTACTTGAATTTCGAAAATAGTTCTTTGAAATGTTGTAACGCTACTTTTCTTTCAGAAATATTACTTGAATTATTTCAACACTGCTTTTACTTAAACCTATGAATTCACCAACATTATTGTTGACGTTTTTGCATGTATTTTCTCAGGTTATTATTTTGCTAGCTGAGCATTGGGAGCATTCGAGACGCGTGGATATCAACAAAACTCAAGGACTCAGTTTTCTTCACATTCGATAACTATTTTTCCTTAAATATACAAAATGAGTCACGATTGAAATCTTGTAATCTTGTTAAATCATAAATTATTGGGACCTGATTTTACTCTGAAATTTTAATCGAATGTGACATTTTATTAACGTCTCTTTTGAGGTCGTTTTCTGTAACTTGTACTTTATACTATGAAGTAACACCCCAAAGTGGTATTCCGCCGTTGCGTTGTGATTTTATGGGGGTGTACACTCAGTGTCTAGACTTGCCATAATAGAACCAGTGATGCATGTTTGCTTCTTAGAAGCCCATTAAATGGCACCTCCCCCAAGCAGAAACACCCATCCACTAGTAGAAGATGAATCTTCAACATGATTCATCCAGCTAGCATCTGAATAACCTTCTAACACCGAAGGATATCCAACATATGATAAACCATAATTCATAGTACCTTTTAAGTACTTGAATACCCTTGCTATTGCATGATAATCATGTCTAATAGGATTACTAGTAAATCTGCTCAATCTACCAACCGCATAAGCAATATCAGGTCTAGTGCTCGTCATATCAAACATCAAACAACCAATGGCTCTTGCGTATTTGAGCTGATCCACATGTTTACCTGTATTTGGCATAAGCTTTTCTACCGGATCCATGGGAGTACTCACCGGAGAACAATCTTAACAATTGATTTTCTTGAGTATTTTCTCAATATAGTGAGATTGTGTAATTATAATCCCTTTATTCTCACGTTTAATCTTAATACCAAGAATAACGTCTGCTTCTCCTATATCCTTCATGGAAAACTTTGATGACAAAAAATTCTTAGTTTTATCAACTTAATTTTGGTCTATGCTAAAAATCAACATGCCATCAACATATTAACAAATTATAACACCTTTACCGGAGCTATAAAATTTGCTATATGCACACTTATCAGATTGGTTTAATAGAAAACCACTTAACAACACAACCTCATCAAACTTTTGATGCCACTCTTTAGGTGCTTGTTTCAGCCCATACAATGACTTAACCAGCTTACACACCTTATGCTTATTTCCTGGCATAATAAATCCTTCCGGTTGCTTCATATACACTTCTTCTTCCAAATCACCATTTAAAAATGTTGTTTCATCCATTTGATGGATCACTAGATTGTGTATAGCTGCTAAAACTAACAA